>MU006568.1:655775-747275 GCA_010093795.1 Sporormia fimetaria CBS 119925
CGCCCATACGCCTTCTTCAAAGGCGAGAAACACCCCACATCCAGCGGCTGGAGTAGGTGCGACGAGTGTGACGGCATGCAGAGAGTGATAATCTTATTATCCTTGCAGTACTGCTGGAATTCGATCGAGTCGTGGCTCTCATGGCCGTCGAGAATGAGCAAGCGATACTCTCCAACAGTTCAACTCTTCGTATGTGCATCAAAGTGCTTCAGCCACTGAAACCCAAGCTTATTTGTTGTCCAGCCGTTCTCAAAGACGGTAATAACCCAGCTAGGTGGTATATCTTCTTCCTCGTACCATGCAGAGAGGTGGTGCATGCCTGGAAAGATGATGAAAGGTGGGATGGCCCACCCCATCGCATTAACCCCCTGGATGACCGTTGTCCACTGTCGATCACCCGGCTGTAGGATCTTTGGCCTTCCTCGACGGTCTGAGCCAGTGACAACAGCTCCTGTTGATATTACGCCCATCATAAAGCCCGTCTCGTCGAAGTTGTAGGTGTCTTCATCAGTAATGCCGTACTTTGCCTTTGTGTTTGCAACAAGCTCGAACCAGTCTCCAATAAGCTGTGGATCTTCGCAGAGGGCCCTTTTATAGTCGTACTTTCGATTGAACTTGACCGAAAGCTCAGGCGTACGCTTTACGAAGTTGGCAGGCCAGTTGACGCCTACTGGCTTACAATGACGCGCAGCCAGCAAAGAATCGGCCATATCCTTCACAGCGGCGAGCCTGGGGGAAAAACCCTCGCGAATCTAGCTCAAGTATGTGTCTTACAATGACCTCCTCTTCTGTCACAGTAAGCCTCGTAACCGTAGGCCTGCAATCGCGTCGTGGTGCTTTCCCAGCGCGTCGAGCGCTTAGGGTACTTCGGGGAACATTGTAGAGTTTGGCAGCGCATCGAACAGTTAAAGACGCGTCTTTTTGCATAGCCTGAAGAGCAAGCTGTATTTGAGCTTCGTTTGAGGCCGATTTCGCGTGTGTAGGTGAATTCATTGTGGTTTGAAGTGATAGTGTTGTGATTTTGGTGGGGTCTTGGCAAGGGTGGCCAGCTCACCCGTGTGGCCAGCTCACCCGTGAAGTACGTTAATAGTTAACCTTATATAACAATTAGTTCTACGTAAATAAGATTCTACGTTAGTTAAGGCTTAACAAGAGAATAATTATTTATAAACGATTGCTAAGCCCGCAGAAATCCCCGTAAGGTATTCAACCCGACTTAGAAGATTCCTCTTGCCTCTTACGGACTAGGCCTGTCCCCGCCCTCCGCTGCCAAGTCCGCTCCGGGGAAGGCGCCCCCCAAAGGCCACCCGGATGTTTCTCGGCCAGCCCACCCCCACCGCTCCTATCCACCTTGCAAACAACAACGCCCCTTTGTTATTCTTACACTCCCGTCAACATGGCCCTGGCGACGAAGACACAGTCGCAGAACATCTTTGCAAAGCTGAAAGCAAAACCTGCCAACAAGGTGTGTAGTGGCGTTGCATGTGCACATAGAACAGGACAGCAGAGCTAAGTGCAACTCCAGATATGTTTCGATTGCGGCGCAAAGAACCCTACATGGTCGTCTGTACCGTTTGGCATCTACCTATGCCTCGACTGCTCGGCAAACCATAGGAATATGGGTGTTCACATCTCGTTTGTGCGGTCGACGAATCTCGACAGTATGTGGCATCCCTGCCTGAATAGCAGGTTACACAATCAAGGAGCTTTACTAATATATGGTAGTCTGGCAATGGGATCAGTTGCGAGTGATGAAAGTGGGCGGCAACGAAAGCGCCACCAAATACTTCCAAACACATGGCGGTTCGGCAGCACTGGCGAGCAAGGATCCGAAGACGAAGTATACGAGCAACGCCGCGATTAAGTATAAGGAAGAGCTCACGAGACGGTGCGCCGCGGACGCCAAACAGTACGTGTCAATTGCTTAGTTGCTGCTATGCGCGGATGTTGACTACTCCGAACAGATACCCCAACGAGGTTGTCATAACAGACGTACCCGAGGCCACTGGGTCAGAAGGTAGCACTCCTGCTGGCGACAATGACGACGATTTCTTCTCTTCCTGGGACAAGCCCACCATCAAGCGGCCCTCGAACCCTCCTTCTCGTACCGGAACACCGGGCGCCCGCGCCGCCTCCCCTTTCCTGAAGCCTGGCGCCAACGGTACCGACCGGCCAAAGTCACCGCTGTCAGCAGACTCCAAGCCCGCAACGCCAGCTGCCATTCCCTCCGCTGCCAGACCAACCGTCCGAAAGACCGCCACAGGCACCGGGACGAAGAAGAACATCCTTGGCGCAAAGAAGAAGGGGCTCGGTGCAAAGAAGGTCATAGCGGCCGATGGCCTCGACTTCGAAGAAGCTGAACGCAAAGCACGCGAGGAAGCCGAACGCATCGAGAAGCTGGGATATGACCCAGAAGCCGAGGCAGCCGAGGCCGCAGCCAAAACCTCCAAAGCAGCATCCTCCACAACAACTCCTTCTGTCATCTCCCCGACACCCGTATCCCCATCCCGCAGCGGCGGCTTCGGCTCAACTAAGCCCGAGCGAAGTAGCCAGGAGATGGAGAGACTGGGCATGGGTATGGGTCGTCTTGGGTTCGGACAGGTTGGGTCCGCCGCAAAAATAGCTGCGCCCAAGAAGATGGGTGGCTTCGGTAGCGTAAGCAAGCCGCAAAACGACGACAGCGAGCGCTACGCACGTGAGAAATTTGGCACGCAGAAGGGCATCTCGAGCGACGAGTTCTTCGGGCGCAATGCATATGACCCGCAAGCATCCAAGGAGGCCAAGGACAGGCTTCAAGGTACGTCAACTCCAACTCCCTTCGTCCTCTACGCAGGCCATGCTAACAACGCACAGGTTTCGAAGGCGCCACAGCCATCTCATCAAACGCCTACTTTGGCCGTCCCGAAGACGACGTCCCGGATGATGAGTACGGCGATCTCGAGACCGCGGCCAAGGATTTTGTGAGAAAGTTCGGCATCACGGCTGGCGACGACATTGAGAATCTGAGTCATCTGGTCGGTGAGGTGGGCTCGAAGTTGCAGGGTGCGATACGGAGTTATTTGAACTCGTAGGAGAGTGGTAAAGATTTCGCGGTCATGGCGGTTAAGGGAGGGTTGGGTGAGAAGAATGAGGGTGGAAACGTGATGGGAAAGACTGATGGTATGTGATTGTGAGTGTGGAAATCGCAAAGATGGCAGGTGGTGTGGAAGGCGGTATGGGGTTTGGGGTTTGCTTGCGTTGTTATTCGATTATTCTCACTGTCAACCCGTTACAATACCACCTGGAATTAGCCTCAATTGCGCGTGAAGAACGGGTCATGCAATAGACTTTGATATCAGTCCTTGTGTTAGTCCTCAAGATGCAATCGGATAGCAGTCACAGCCAAACACCCATCAACATTGATCAAACACTTCAGTGGGAGCGGAGAAGAAATCGACATTAACCACCAAAAATCACCACTATCATATACAGAGATTCCTTCTCTAAACTCCCATCAACCATCATGCATCCTACATCTGAGGAAATTTCCTTTTCCCATATTCGCCTTCTCGCAGCACACCGCAGACCCAGCGCTAACCTTCTCCTTCTCGCCCATAACCAACAACGGGAGAAACAAAAGGTCGGTACTAAAAGGGTAGTATGAGGGGGTACTAAGACATATCGGTCGCGAAGCGGGGGGGGTGGGGAGAGAGCGCGAAGCTAAAGAAAGCTGAAGGGAAGGAAGAGGTATAGGTACAGGGAAAAAATACAGCAATATACACGTCTAAAAGACCCCAACCCGATTTACCGAAATGCATGGGACGCCTGATTTTTGTGCCAAATATGAGGAACCGGAGAAAAGGACAGAACACCAGAGAGAGCTAGGTCAGGCCATTTACGGCTTCTGCTCGCCCTCACCGGACTGCTGCTGCTGCTGCTCGCCCTGGTTGCCGGATTCGGCGCGGGCCTTGTGCATCTGGTCGAAGAGGGACAAGCTGGCGTTCTGGAGCTCGTCGGTCTTCTCCTTGATCTCGGCAGCGGTGGCGGTGCCCTCGCCGGACTGGCTCTGGGAGATGAACTCGCGCATGGCGGTGATCTTCTCCTTGATCTTCTCGGCCTCAGCCTTATCGAGACGGTCCTCGAACTCCTTCAGGGCCTTCTCAGTGTCGTTCACGACGCTGTCAGCGCGGTTGGCAGCCTCAATGGCGTTCTTGCGCTCCTTATCCTGCTCGCCATAGCGCTCAGCATCATCAACCATAGACTGGATCTCGGCATCAGAGAGACCGGAGCCGGAGGCAATGGTGATGGACTGATCCTTGTTGGTCGACTTGTCCTTGGCGTGGACGTGGACAATGGAATCGGCGTCAATGTCGAAGGTGACCTCAATCTGGGGAACACCGCGGTGCGCAGGAGGAATACCAACGAGCTGGAAGTTGCCAAGGAGCTTGTTGTCACGGACGAGCTCACGCTCACCCTGGTACACTTTGATCTCGACGGCGCTCTGGAAGTCGGCAGCAGTGGAGAAGACCTGGGACTTCTTGGTGGGGATAGTGGTGTTGCGGTTGATCAGGCGGGTGAAGACACCACCGAGGGTCTCGATACCGAGAGAAAGGGGAGTAACGTCGAGAAGGAGGAGATCGGTGACCTCACCAGCAAGGACGGCACCCTGGATGGCGGCACCGATGGCGACAGCCTCGTCAGGGTTGACGGATTTGGCGGGATCACGGCCGAAGATGCTCTTGACGGACTCGGTGACCTTGGGCATACGGGTCATACCACCGACGAGGATAACCTCCTGGATGTCCTTCGCCTGGAGGTTGGCATCCTTAAGAGCCTTGCGGACGGGCTCAACGGTCTTAGAGATCAGAGGATCGACGAGCTTCTCGAGCTGAGCACGGGTCATCTTGGAGTTGATGTGCTTAGGTCCGGAGGCGTCAGCGGTGATGAAAGGAAGGTTGATATCGGTCTGCTGAGCGGAGGAAAGCTCAATCTTGGCCTTCTCAGCGGCCTCACGAATACGCTGGATAGCCATGCGGTCTCCGCTAAGATCGATGCCCTGCTCCTTCTTGAACTGCTGGACCAAGTGGCGGACGAGGGTGATGTCGAAGTCCTCACCACCGAGATGGGTATCACCGTTGGTGGACTTGACCTCGAAGACACCGTTCTGGATCTCAAGGATGGAAATATCGAAAGTACCACCGCCAAGATCGTAGACGGCGACGATGTTGTCCTGAGCCTTGTCGAGACCGTAGGCGAGAGCAGCAGCGGTGGGCTCGTTCACGACACGGAGGACGTTCAAGCCGGCGATCTGACCAGCGTCCTTGGTAGCCTGACGCTGGGAGTCGTTGAAGTAGGCGGGGACGGTAACAACGGCGTTCTTGACGTTCTTGCCCATGTATGCTTCAGCGGTCTCCTTCATCTTTCCGAGGACGAAACCACCGATCTGCGAAGGGGAGTACTTGTTGCCGTGAGCCTCGAGCCAGGCATCGCCGTTGCTGTGCTGCACGATCTTGAAGGGAACCTCCTTGATATCGCGCTGGACCTCAGCATCGGTGAACTTGCGGCCGATGAGACGCTTGGTGGCGAAGAGGGTGTTCTCAGGGTTGACAACTGCCTGGCGCTTGGCGGCAATACCAACGAGGCGCTCGCCCTCCTTGGTGAAGCCAACGACGGAAGGCGTGGTCCTTCCACCTGATGGAAGTCAGTATGAAAGCTGATGGTATTCGGCGATGAGACGCGTACCCTCGGAGTTCTCAATGATGCGCGGCGTCTTGCCCTCCATGACAGCAACAGCAGAGTTGGTGGTGCCCAAGTCAATACCAATGACTGAGCCCTTCACCTTCTCGTCCGCATATCCGCGCACAAAGGCGGACCTGGCGACGGGAGCGCGGCGGACCGCAGGCGTGGCGCGCGCCAGAAGCTGATTGAAGTCAGTACTGCGGCGATTGAAAGCTTTGGAGCGCGATTGATTACTCACCGACCGCGATAATCTTGAAGAAAGCATTGTGTGGGGTATATGTGGAAGATGCTGCTGAAGGAAGAGCAAACAACCGGGGAGAAGGCGAGATGGGGGGAGATGGGCTGGGGATGGGGGAGGATGGTTTTATGGGGAGAGGATGTAAAATTTGGAGCTGTCGGCAGGAAACTTCTGGACATTTCCGCCTCAGCCGGCCGCCCGAGGATTTGCCGCCATCTCGGCGTAGTGCCGAGCACGCTGCGTAGCGGCTGGACCGATCTCTGGGGACGCACAGACCCCCGCGCAGGCGAGTGAAAGAGCACGCTCGAGAGTTGCACGGTTCCGTCATCGTCGACTGGTCGCTGCAACATCCCCCGACTGGGCCGACTCGCTGGACAACACACACCACCACTACCACCAACACTGATAGCATGATTCGCCTCCCTAATACTTCTACTACTTCTACTGCTGACTGACCGACTGCCTAACTGACGTTTCCTGCTGCTCCTCGCTATTCTCCTACGGCAGCGCCACAACAATCTCGTCCGCCTTGCTCTCCTCCGCAGAACAGCTCCGCAGCTCCGCAGCAGCGCCAGTGCACAACACCAGCCGTCACCGACACACTGCGCGGTACCTCCGTGGCTGGACGTGGACTCCGCTCGCTGGACCGATCCCAGACAGTGACGCTCCTCTACAGAACGAGGGCCGGCCCGCCTACTGCACCCGCCGGTGACCGCATCATCGCCTGCTCGCCTGCACCCCATCTGACGTATTGCTGCTCGAACTAGCGGTATATAGGTGCTGCAACTGCAACCAACCCCACTCTCACCGCACCTCGACATGCGCCTAGTAACGCCGGCGCATTAACAGCAGAAGCATGGCAGTGGATGACCTGTGCGTTGTTCCGCTATATCCTACTGCCTAAGAATTCAGCTAACCCTCTGGTGCAGGAGTCGTGAAACTGATGCATTTGTCCTTCCCTCCAAGTCCTACTATCCTGTAAAGATTCCTATTAAGTGAGTCGCAACATCTTTCTTATGGCAAGCCATATGCGGCTCCAGCATCATGCAACCGATGCTGTGTGCGCACGTAGTGTTTCGAGCACGCCCTTCCGCTCATAAGACAGCGCCCTACTTCATTGTCGAATGCGTCTTGCTCCCTAGCCCACAGGCGACTGACTGTGAACAGCCATTTTCAATTACGCCACTTCATCAGCTCCCCGGAGCCCGACCTCCTATACTATGCCAGCGGGGCTGACGTCTTCTGCCTCAATGTCGCAACCAAAACTCAAGCTCACGTAACGACGCTGCCCTGGGAGGCCCGCTGCACCTCTTCTGGTTACGGCTATGTTTGTGTTGGGGGAGAGAAAGAAGGCCATTTCGCCGCCATCAAGGTCGCCGGCTTCCCACCTACAAATCCTACAGATGTCGACGCCCTACTGCCGCTGGACCTCACACGCCGGACCACCGTCCCGCGCGCCCCCTCGCTAGGTGCTGCTCATCATGTCCGACTTGAGAAGGTTGGAAAAGATATTGTGAACTCCATATCCATACACAAAGACAGCCGAGAAGGGCAGGAGGACGAAGTGTTCGCAGTACTCACGAACAACGACACAACTGTGCGCATATACTCTTTGACTCGGAATGTTGAAGAAGCGTGTCTTCATCTCCCATTTCCCATGAATCACGCCACCGTCTCTCCAGATGGGACCCTCCTCGTGGCCGTCGGTGACAAGAGCATGGGATTTTTCTTCGATCGAACCGAATGTCTGAAAGCCAGCTCCTCGAAATCCCCCGGAGGAGAGGCAGGGTTCAATGCTCATAAGTGGCAACTATTGGACCATGTCCGTCTATACGTACCGGCTGCTGCAACTGGTGCAAGAAGCTGCGAGGGTTATTTTACCACTGCATGGTCTCCGTGCGGCCGACTCTGCGCAGTAGGCTCCGAGTGTGGTTACATCACGGTCTTTGACACTGAGGAACTGCGGATGGGGCAATTCGGAGAAGATGCCATTGCCTATCAAATAAGCTCGACGCGGCCAGGTATTAGCCACGGGCCAGGCGCTGTGCGCACCATGATGTTCTCCCCTGCGCCCTGGGACCTGCTCATATGGGGCGAAGATCAAGCACGAGTATGCGTTGCTGACCTTCGGGCGGGGTTGAAGGTGAAGCAGGTCCTGACGTTGGACACCGAGGAGAAGGGCTTGGAGCGAGTGGCTATTGCTGATTTCGACTTCTCCCTCAGTCCAGAGATAAATGCGCTCAGACGTGAGGCGGACTTCATTCGACGATACCGTCGAACCTTGGACACTCAAGGTAGCGTGGCGGCTGGTAACCTCGCCTCAGTGTACCTCGAAGGTGCTATAGAACGGCGGAGGAGACATCGTCAGTTGGGGATAGTGGACTCAGACGATGATCCCCACGGCCTTACTGAGCAGGAGCGGCAGATAATTGAAGCTCCACCGAGCACAAGAGCGAGGGAAGAACGGGAGCGGCAGACGACACCTCGAAGTATAAATTACTACACATCCAGCCCTGCCGAAACACTTGCACAAACCGGGAGCGCGGATGGCTTCCCCGCCTTGCGGAGCAATACGCGTGCCGGGCAAAGAGAAGCTCCTCTGGGTAGCGAAGGGTCCGCCGAAGCGAGGCTCTCTCAGCTGTTGAGAGGAGCCAGGGATAATCACCGTTCGCTTCTGCGTGCTCATGAAGAACTGTCTGGGGGATCCAGCACGGGGGAAGGCAGTGACGGGCCCGAGAGTCGGTCGCAGCGCCTCCTGGCAGCACAGTTGCGCCGAGTGGAATACCATATCTCCCCTACAGAGGACGCGTGGCGCACCATTGAGATAGCACTCGACCAGCGAAACACACACGACGGCCAGTGGGATAACCGGCGGCGGACAACGGCGATGCAAGAGCGGCTCCGCAACGTACAGGAAGACTACCGTCCTCGACGCACAGGTCTCAGAGTGCATGATCCGTCCGTGGGTGTGCTGACGGCAGGACTGGCCATGAGCGAAGACGGGCGCACTCTCTACTGCGGCACTGTGGACGGTATCTTCGAGTTTAACATCAATTTGCAAGAACGCAAGGCCTTCCCCGCCATTACACCCCGGTGAGGGCTTGTGCGCAGCAGACGGGGGAACGGGCCGCAGCATGTTATTGCTAGCAGGCGGAGTTGGCGTGTCTAATCCTGGGTTTGTACATTATTATTAGGGTCCTCACATTGTCTTATGTGCATCTTGAGCTTTTTGGGTTCAAGTAATTTACGAGAGTACGGCAGTTTGCAGGCAGGAGTATCGGCGCAACGGGCGGGAGTCTTGCATAGGCGCTGGCGAGTGTGGGGAGGGCACAGTAATTGTTCAGAATGGATACCCGGGCTTTCAAACGGCCGTAATGTGGCAATCTCTGGCGGTTTTTGTGTTAGCTGTATGCGTGCGAGTGTGCGAGTCCACTACTGGTGTCTTCCATGTGTGGTGTTGAAGTCTGAGAGGACTCTGGGGTAGACTGCAGGGGTCGGGGGCCGGGGCCTTGGCACGAGCTCGATGGCGTGCTCCAAGAGTCACTCCGGTCCCGCTGGGGCGACCACTCTCCGACCGGCACCTATTGACATACGACGTACCTCCTACACGCCCCGCGCATGTTTATTCTTCACTTTGTCTCTCTCCCTTTTGCACTTCTCTAGATATACTCACAGCCGGTTGCCGTTCTGTGAAAAGTCCAATTGTGCCTCAACGCGGGATTGGCTCTACTACATCCCCCACTCGACTTCAATAGTTCCCAGTCAAGTAGGACGAGTGGCATCATGTCCAGCTCCTCTCCCGCCGCCAGCGCCAAAGGCAAGGCCAATCCTACTGGAAAGGCTTTCACCGCACAAGATATCGATGGTCACAACTTGCCTCCATCACCAGCACCCAGCTCTCCCCGCGGCGGTCGAAAGTATGCGCTGATGACGGAGTTGGTCTACACCGAGGGAACCGATCAGTACAACGCTAGTAGCGTACCCATCTACCAGGTACGAATCCTTCCCCCAAAGTCAATTGCATAGGACACAGTCATTGACAGATGTAGTCTGCGACGTTCAAACAGAACTCTGCCACTGGTGGCGGTGAGGAATATGACTACACACGCTCTGGTAACCCAACGCGCACCCACCTAGAACGGCACCTTGCAAAGATCATGAACGCGAACCGCGCTCTGGTGGTCTCCTCCGGGATGGGTGCCCTAGATGTCATAACACGACTGCTCCGGCCTGGCGACGAAGTCATCACAGGCGATGATTTGTATGGCGGCACCAACCGGTTGCTCAAGTACCTGTCCACAACTGGCGGCATAGTGGTACACCATGTCGACACAACGAATCCGGAGTCAGTACGGAAGGTCGCGAGCAACAAGACCACATTGGTTCTCCTCGAGACGCCTACCAACCCGCTCATCAAGATCGTCGACATTCCGTCTATAGCATCCATCGTACACACTGCGAACCCTTCGGCCATCATCTCGGTAGACAACACCATGCTCTCCCCGATGCTCCAGAACCCGCTTGACCTTGGTGCTGACATTGTCTACGAGTCTGGCACCAAGTATCTTTCCGGACACCACGACCTCATGGCGGGTGTCCTCGCCATCAATGATGCTGCACTGGGAGAAAGACTGTACTTCACCATCAACGCTTCAGGCTGTGGGCTGTCGCCATTCGACTCGTGGCTTCTCCTCCGCGGCATCAAGACGCTCGGTGTACGCATGGAAAAACAGCAACACAACGCACAACGTATTGCAGAGTTCCTGGAATCGCATGGCTTCAAGGTGCGCTATCCGGGGTTGAAGTCGCATCCCCAATACGACCTGCATTGGAGTATGGCTCGTGGTGCCGGCGCCGTGCTGTCATTTGAGACTGGTGATGTCCAGGTTTCTGAACGCATTGTCGAGTCGGCGAGGCTCTGGGCTATCTCTGTCAGCTTTGGTTGCGTGAACTCGCTGATCAGTATGCCTTGCCGCATGAGTCACGCGAGTATCGACGAGAAGACGAGGCGGGAGAGGAACATGCCAGAGGACATCATCCGTTTGTGCGTAGGCATTGAAGACGCGGATGACTTGATCGATGACCTGAGCAGAGCGGTAAGTGTGCCCCGTCTGACCTGAATCACATCGCATACTGATTTCCCTCAGCTCGTGCAAGCCGGCGCCGTCAACATTACACCCGACGGCTTCCTCGCGGTCGGCGCCGACGGTTCCTCTTCCTCTTCCTCCACCTGAAGGTTGTGCTCTTTTGCATCTTGAGCATCTCTTGTACTGCTTACTCGCTATCGAGGATCATTGCCGCTCCTGCCTCTACGGGTTTTCCTAGTCACCTCTGCCGCGTTCAGGTCTTGGAGCTATTCTCTTCAGCGCCTGCGCGGTAACGTGATATCTTGTTTCTTTTTGTTCACTTCATCATCTCTCTTTTGACTAGTCACCTCTGTCATGTCGGCCCTGGTCAGGGTTACGACGTGTTAACGTGATATTGGTGTGGGCATAGTGTTGTAGAGGTCATATGTCTGGAATCAAAACATCTTCATTAGACTTCGATACCCCTGTTGCAGATTCAAGAGTAAGTGCGTGATGTGTTTGTGGGTCCACCGTTGGTCTCCTGTTGTTGCCGGCAGCAGCATCGTTGGGACCCTTTGCTGTTTCCGTCCTATGGAGCGTTCTATGAAGGGCAATGGTGTGGGTTTCGGTGTGTTCGGGACAGGAAGAATTCTTTCTGCACGGCCAACTTGGGGTCAACCGACAGTGATGTTGGTGTTGGCCTTACTTCTACACACTGTCCGCTTCCGCTACTAGCTCTGAACGCTCTTGGCAGGCACCCGCTTGCGGCTCTCACCCTCCACCACCGCCACTTTTCTCACCTCACCTCACCCCTCTTACCAATTCAGCAGTCCCATCAAGTCACCCCAGTCTCACCCGGTCGGCCGATTTGCCAAAGAAAGTCGGTTTCAAGTCTCGCAACGGGAGTGATGTGTGGGAGGGCGGGCTCGGCAGGTGATTGGGCGACTGATTCACTCTGATCAAATGAGCCGGCCATCAATCTAGACTGCGGGAAGATGAAACATATTTCTGCATGCAGTTGCTCCCTGAGGTTCCCTGAGGTGTCTGCTCCCCGAGGTCGCAGAGCGCTTGCGTTGCCGTTGTTGGACGCCACGGAATTGCCCCACCTTCCGTTCAGGATGGACTTGCATACGGAGTTTGGAAGGGGTAGCGTACGTAGGACTGCGTGTCCGACGGAGGTAGATTGCATGAGAGGTGGATGAGAGCGACTGACGTCCGCCTCCGACTCGGATCCTCTGGCTAGGCAGCACACGGTGGAAGCCGGTGTCACCGTGAGCGGGATGCTGGAGCTCACGAGTTGCGTGTTTCTCAGCGGCCTCGTCACCGACTCGGGCTCCCTCCGAAGCGCCACGGTACCTGGCTATCATCCCAGGGAGGTTTCCTACTGGTGGGGAGACCGACGTATTCAGCCTGCGCCACACCTCCAGATTACAGCTGTGGCACAGCTGAGTGTTTGCAGAAACATGCAACACAGGCAAACGCGAGGTCGCGGCACAGGCGCGGCTGTAGATGAGCAGCAAGGTCGAGCAGGTCGAGCCAATCGCCGCCTCCAGCTGCACGCGTTGGGATCGCTGTCTTCTAGCTTTCGTTGAGGACACTTCTGGACACGACAGCGCTTGTCGTATTTCTCTGCGGACTTTTGGTTGGCTCACCATACTAACGCCTAAGGTCCGTAATCTAAGTGTAGGTTTAACGCACGACCGAACCGAAGTAGAAAGACATCCAGGTCATCCTCTGCTCGTTTGTGCGGCAGTAAATCGCCTTGCTCCGTCCCATGTCACGGCAGACCCGCACGCTTTGTTGGCACTGGTTGTGACAGGCAGCCTCTGCAACATTGAGGCTTGCGACGTGAGCGCACAGACTGACACCAGAGGACAGGTCTCTCACGCAGTCCGAGGAGGCTTTGTTTTGCCAGATCTGGCAAGCATGAAAGACTGGCTTTGAAGGGTTCGAGCAACAAAGAGAGAGAGACCAGGATCCTCTTTGTTCTCATTGCTCTGCCATGTTGCTATTCACGAAAGGTGACCCCAACAAAGGTCGCGGTACATGGTAGACGGATAATTAAAGAACGCCCTGCATGCAGATGTGTTTTAAGCAAATGGGACCGATCAGCGGAGAGGCATTGCCAGCCGCGCAGCCGAGCTGGCGGGTCAGCCGTCAGGAACAGGCCGGTCCGCTGCGAGCGCCACAGCTCTCACTTTCACCATGCAGGTCCGCTTCCCTTTGACACATGGGCCAGCGGCCCTGTGTCACTCCCTCATTTTGGAGTCTGGGGCTTGTGCGGCCAACAGCCCACCCTTGCGGCTGCAGTCTGGTAAATAATGGGATAGTGCCACTGCCGCCGACGGCCCTCCTTCCTCCCTCTTTTAATATAAAGACCTGCGGGCCCCCCGTCTTGCGTGCTTTTCCTTTCCCACTTCTCCCTCCGCTCTCATTTTTTCATACCTAGCAGGCTTGCCTACTGCCATTCCTTTTCGAATTCTCACACTTAGCTTTCACCTGGTGCTGGCCATTCCCGCTCACACTCCTATCCCGTTTTACTTTCACTCTAGCGGAACTTCAGCTCCTATAAATCCACCAAGTTTCTACACCAAAGTCCCCCTCTCCTCAATTCTCAACACCCCGTCAGTCAACATGGTCGGCACTTCTTTCTTCCTCGCTGCCAGCAGCATTGTTTCTCTCGCACTGGGTGCTCCTATTGCCCGCAGGCAGGCAAAGGCAAAGAACTACCAGATCTTCGGCGGGAACGGCTCCATGATGCAAGGTTGGCCAAGGGCCAGCCAATGGGTCGGCAAGCCCAACGATATCGAATCCCTCTGGTGAGTGCCAGGCTCCAAAAGTGCGCTCCCCAAGAAGCTGACTGGGCTCAAGGGCGCTCAATGAACCCATCATCGCTGTCTCGTGCAAGCAGTTCGGCGCGGAAAATCCAAACCAGACGGAGCGGGATCAGATCAAGGCGGCTCTCGTCAAAGTCGGCCAAGAGACCGGAATTGACGCTCGCTTCCTGCTCGCCGTCATGATGCAGGAGAGCAAGGGCTGTCCGCGCGCCCCGACTACCGTCTACGAACACGCCAACCCAGGCCTCATGCAGTCGTTCAAGGGCCAGGCGTCCTGCAATTCGAACGGCAACATGCAAAACCCCTGCCCCCAGTCCGTCATCGAGAACATGATCCGCGAGGGCTCCGGCAAAGGCCTGGATTTCGGTCTTCTCCAAGCCCTCGGCCAGGCAGGCAGCAACGATGACAGCAAGTACTACAAGGCCGCTCGTATCTACAACTCCGGTCACGTCTCCGCTTCCGGCAACTTGGGCGACGGTGTCGCTACGCACTGCTACGCCTCGGATATCGCCAATCGTCTTGTCGGCTGGCCCAGCGACGATAGGCACCCTTCTTCCTGCGATGAAGTCGCTATCATGGGCGCCGCTGGCTCGGCCTCTGCATACGCCGGTGAGGAAAACAACGGCGGTGGACAAGTTCCTGATACCCCTACCGTGGTCCAACCGCCCGTCGAGAGCCCTGTCGAGGAGCCCGTCGAGGAGCCCGTCAAGCAGCCCGTCGAAGAGCCCGTCGAGGAGGCCGAGGAGGCCGAGGAGCCCGTCGAAAGCCCCGTCCAAAACACACGGCCCAACGAAGCCAATGTCGGCAACAACAACAACGAGCAGAACGCGCCCGCCAACCCGCCTCCTTTCCCCCACGGCCCCACTACCAACGAACCCTCAGCCCCGAAGATCGCTGGCGCTGCAGCGAACTGCAAATCTTGGTACACCGTCCAACCCGGCGACAACTGCTCCAACATCATCGCTCCCTTCGAAGTCCTCCGGCGCCTGAACCCCTCGCTCGATGCCAACTGCTCGAATCTCTGGCTCGGATACGCGTACTGTGTCGCTGCATGAGGGGGGCACACTCTAGCGCGCTCAAAACACAAGAGGGGAGGTTAAATTAGGGGGGTGCTTTGCATATACGATTTTTTGTGCAGCATTTTCTTTTCCGGCATATAGGTTCAGGGTATCCCGGTTTTTTTTCTCGATTCTTCCCTTCGTTTGATATACCCTCTTTTTTCTGGATTCATCCTCGGTATGAGGATCTTTGGTCTTTGGGTTGGTGTTTTTACGGTCACGAAGAGGACGTCCTGGCTTGGGACACAAAGAGTATGAGGTTCACTTGTACAAGTTTCTACTGTCGATATCATCAAATCCAAAAATTGACATGATCTGCTATGTCCCTTCTTTAGCGCGTTTCTACATCCCATCTCCCATGAGTTGTGTCTGTTCTCGATGATATCTGATTTACCTTTGCTCTGTGCGTTTACGCCTTTCGCCCTGTGTCTGTGGCTGGTGATCCGCCCGCTCTTTGACGCCTTGCCTCTGTTGGGAAAGTCTACTAGGTAAGCATATGCGCGCGCCTGTATGACTGGGCGTCTCACAATGGGCGTCTATCTACTCTACCGCACTCTAACCCGTACTTGCAATTTCTCGTCGCGCAACAACCGTGCCAACCCCTTCCTTTTCGCTGAGCGCACTACCCAGACAAGTTTTGGGGCCAAGTACATCGAGGCTGAATGACGACCCTCAACAACAACACCGCGAGTCTAAATTCGCATGTGAGTCCTAATTTTCATTTTTTCCTGCAGTCGGACTATAGGTATGTAGCTATATATGGGTATTCGGAAGTAAATGTGCATGCGTAGAATGGGGGCTGGAAACGTAAGCGATACGGATACGCATACGTATGCGGCTGTTGTTCGAATTTCTTTCCAGGCGGGGCGCAGGGGAGGTATACACAGCCACTCTTGTTGCTCGGGTTCGTATTCTCACACAGCTGCGTGTTTACCAGGTATGGAGGGCTAGAGGGAGGGAGCGAGTGTTGGGTCCGGTGTTGGGATTTTGAGGTTGAGCAGGTTCACTGAAGACTTGTAGGTGAGCCACAGTTTAAGCGTGAGACTGAGCCTGGGCAGTACGGTTACAAAGTGGATGGGCACGTGAGCCTCGTTATCGACTTGGATTTGATTCCGCACTTCAAACTACCTAGGTACCCTCCTCTTCGAAGTCCACGTATAAACAATCTCATTACGAACCATGCAGTCCTCAAAGACGAGGGATACATACATAGACTGCCCTATCCGAAGAACAATTGCACCATGCAAGGAACCATGCATACAATCTCTTACCGAAGAATCCAACTATACCCAGACTCGAACACGCTACTTCCATTGACTTAACCCAGCCCACGGATCCGGCGCCCCCCCTTGTGATCCCGACTGACCATGACTCTGACGTGGATTATGTGTAGCATACCCACCCGGACCAGAGGGGTATGGCTGGCCACCATACTGGCTGTAATCCGCACTCTGATGAGAAGGCGGCGGACCTGGGGGTGGAGGTGGCGGGACGTAGCCGACCGGGAGTGAGGTATGCCCGCCCTGGTAAGATTGTTGCTGTGGTGGTTGACCCCAGGGTTGGTGCTGCTGCCCCTGTTGCGTGGGCGGGGGAGAGAAGTATTGCTGGTGCGCGGGGGGCGAGACGGGTCCATAAGTGTTCGGATTGTAGGAGCCGGACTGGTGGGCATATTGTGGGACTGAGGCGTGGGTGGCGGAAGAGTCTCGACGGGGGAAGCCGTTCGAGTGCTGCGACTGCGGGAAGCCTTGGCCTGGAGACATGAAGTGTTGTTGTTGTGGGGGCGCGGTGATAGGATATCTTGGTGTGACAGGGGGAGACGCTGTAGGGTTATACAAAGGTTGGTTTCCGGGCGCGGAGAAGCCTGGTTGAGGCACTCCAGACGTCGAAATGGGGCCTGGGATACTTTTCTTCCTGCCTGCAGTCTCGGCAGACATTGGCGACCGCGACGGATCCATCGACATGCGTTCCATCAATTCCTTCAGCCGTTGCTGTTCCTGGTCCGCCCCCGAGGCTTTGCCCTGTTCAATCTTGGAGAGCAGCTGACCGCCTTCGGATCGTCGATTGTTCACGAACGTCTCTACATTCTGTCTCAGGCTGGAGACGGTTTCCTTCATCTCCGAGTAGAAGTCTTGTGCTCGCATCAAGCCGGAGACGAGGTCATTGAAGGCTTGAAAGACGCGGCGATACTTCGTCATAACCGTGTGCCGCTGCCGAGAGAACGCCTCATACTTGCTTTGCTCGGTCCGCACGCGTGGGTCCTTGAGCAGGTCGGAGTAAGTTCGCGTAAGTTCTTTAAGCAGCGAAGCTTGTTTATGGTTGGCCTGCAAGATACGGTTCTGGTGCGGCCGAAACTTTTCAAGCTCTGCTTGAAAGAGTGCGGATTCCTGATTGGCCAGAGCCTTTTTGTTCAGTATGAGAACGTTGGAGATGTCATCGGAGTGAACCTATCTTGCAGTAAGTACAAAGAAGACATGTGTATAAGCGCATGTACTGCAGTTTCATGAGGGCAACCGTACCTTATCCTTGAGATCTTTCAGCACTTGCGCTCGCTCCCTCTTGACAAGGTTCAACCTCCGGAGCAGCTCCTCAACGTTGGCGATCTGCTCTGCCACAGTCGGTCCATCGATGAAGTCGTCATCCAACAGATTTCCTTCCGTTGGGCGTGGGCTCTTGCCTTTCGACGCTCCGGCTTTGATCATCGCTCGTTGGTACAACACGTCGGCTTCGTCCGTCTCCCCAGCTGATCGCATCTCCTCGAAGTCAGACTCGTGCTGCCTAAAAGTGCTGTATAGCTGCGCATCGCTGGTTCCCGCCTCTTCTACCGCCGCCCTGTAGTTCTTAATATCATTCCTCAATGTTGATGTCAACCGAGAACTGGGCTGTTGCGTCCATTCCGGTCCGTATTTCGACCGCATCTTCTCGCACACACTCTCCTCCATATCCAGCTGCTTCATACTGGCGTCGAGCGCGCTTGAGATCTCTGCCTTATCCGCGCCTAGCCGGTCAAAGGCTGCTTGGAATGGAGCATGGCCTGCCAGCTCCTCGCACCACGTTCGGAACTCGTCATCGACCATTGTCTCCTGATCCATGCCTCCCTTGAGCACATTTAAGCTGTCAGGTAGCTTTAGATAGTCGAGACTTGCTGCCATCTCATCGCTGGCAACCTCCACCCTCTCGGTTTCCGCCCGAATCAGTTTAGCTTTCTCTTCGTCGTACAAGCTTGCCGACTCGGTCACGGCCATGGGGACAATCTTCTGGAAGATATCGGGCCCTATTATCTTCTGTATATCCTGCCCCTGGTAAAGCTCACTGACGGGTATTGCTTTCGCCGCAGGAAGTTTGGGAATCGCGGATAGAGACGACTCGTTGGGTACGCCTTGATGGTAGATGAAGTCGTTGTCTTTTGTGAATTGGATGATCCTCTCCTGGATGTTGCTCAGATGCTTCTTGGTCATGTCCGAGAAGAAGGGGCCAGCTTCTGCAGTCAGATTTGAGTTAACAGGTAATGATGAAGGGAACGCATTCGCGAGTCGGTGGGCATCTTTTGCGAGGGTTTCCGCAGCTTGCAAGCGGGCAATGGCAACTCCATGTGAATTAGCATCATCGTCTGCGAGAGCTTGGTAGTACTGAGCCAACGAAGCCATATGACTGGCTTTGATCTAGATACCATTAGCCACGCACGAGATTGCAAGGATACTGGACTAACCTGCACTACCATTAGCCAAACCTTCTCAAACACAGCCTTGGTGACATTCTCCTGGACACCTTCGACAGCCTGGGTGTATAATGCTGCCGCCTGGCTGGCAAGTTTCGCAAGCAGTCCCACTTTCTTCCCATCAGCGATCTGTTTCTCGAGGAACACCTCCTGCGCCTGTGCCAGCATGATCGCAATCAGTGTCTTCACTGTATCGCGGTGCAGATCTGTAGAGGGCGCGTGGAGGAAATTCTCGTTGATGTATGTGAACATTCCGGCGGAGGCTTGGAAGGAGTGGTAAGCCGTCTTGAGGCCGATGTCCTCGTGGCGGGCTTGATGAGCGGCATGGCAGGAGAGCACGGCGGAGATGTTGAATATTATCGATGCTTTCTCGAACGCGAGGGAGTACTGTGATGTCGGCTTCTGGGTAAAGGCGTCAAACCTGTTGGTTGTCAGCTTCGGAGAGGATCGAAGGCGCTTCCGCAGTCTGGAGAGTTGAGATGTAGGAATAGCACACACCATGTGAATGAGATCTTGATATGCTGTTCATCCACAGGAAACCTCAGATCTAGCAGCTCTAGTTGCCCGTAGTAACGATAGAGCAGGTCTCTTCCAGCAGCGCTGTCCTTCCCCGCGCCCCTCATGTCCTGGCGCATACGGTTTAACGTGGCGCATTCTTCCGAGTATCGCTCTGGATCGTCTCCATATGTAGCTCGGATATATCCTTTGAGAGGCGTGATCCAGTCAATCTCGTTCGTCTGCTTCAAAGGCACCGAGATCATGGGCACCTGGGTCGCCATGCTGGGTGCTGGGTGTTGCGGAGGGCGGGAGTGTCCAGGCCCGGCGTGCCGGAATCGTATACGAAATGAAATGTAGGCGTGCGGCGTGGAAGCTGGTCGTTCGAGAGCGTTATGCAGGGCCCAGGGCGGTCAGAGGCGGCAGCCCAAGCGATTGGGTTGCGATCTATGTATGCCGTCAAGGTCACACGAAGCTGGCTGGGAGCCTTGGAGCTGTCGGGCAACTGCCCCGCCACGTGCACGGCCGCGTCCGGGGTACTCTCTCGTTTCCCAGTGTGCGTAACTGCGGACAGACGTGTCTTGCGTCTAATCTTGTAACAGCATTTGCGACTGATGTGGTGGAGTTACGTTGCGGTTGATGTGGCTCTCGCGTCGTGGACAGTGATCTACCAGTGGACTCGGCGCAGTAGCTCGGTAGCTTGCATTAACGTGGTGGCGGCCAGGAGCAGTGCAGGCAGTCACTACGAGAGAATCAAAGCGTATAAATGCGGGAAAACGGTGGCGAGGGTGAAGAGGATGAAAGGTTGATGTGAGATAGGTGTAAGAGTTATGGAGGATGTTGGCAGGGTCATTCGATGTCATCGATTGAAGGGGGGTGCCTGCCATCTTATCGTGACTATTGACTTACACCATTCCCAGAGCTCCTTTGCGCCAACCGCCCTGAGCTCCCGAGCTTCACATTTCCCCCTGCGCCATCCACATTATCGTGTCATACAGGTCCACTGATGGCAAGCCTTGTCGGCTTCGTCCCGGGCTCGCAGATCCCGTCAGCCACTCACAGCCAGTCGTGTTCGAGGCGTGCACTCCTATAAGCGCTGGATCCAAACAGGGTAATATACAAGACTGAGTCGAGAGAGGCCTCAACTCTGCACTATTCTATGAGCTTCCTAGTACAACTACACCAAACGTCGCTAGAACAACAAAGATGCGCCCACAAATGCTTGCAAAGTCCGCCAGGTTCCCCATGCTTCCAAGTGCGCCGTGCTGTCTGTGTAAATATCTTACTGTACATGTAGAGCAGGGAGGCCTTCCAACATCTTCTAGTCCAATATTAGTGTACAAGTCTATTAGTCTTTCTTTTGCTCGTCCTCCTTTTTAGCTTCGCCGTTGTTGTGCTTTCCCGTCAGGTTGTGCCATGCT
This sequence comes from Sporormia fimetaria CBS 119925, assembly GCA_010093795.1. NCBI lineage: Eukaryota > Fungi > Ascomycota > Dothideomycetes > Pleosporales > Sporormiaceae > Sporormia > Sporormia fimetaria. Next base: position 676,324 of record MU006568.1, read on the forward strand.
GACTTGAAGAAGCCCTCGTTCTTGTGCTGCTCGTCCGTCGACTTCTCTGCATCCTGCTTGAGCTTGTCCAGGTTCATTATGCGCTTCGCAGACTTGTCGTTCATCTCGTCGGCGAGCATCTCCAGGATCGTGCGCTGGTTGGCAGTAAGATACTTCGGCATCTGCACCTTGAACTCAACCTTGAGGTCGCCCTTGGCGTTTCTCCTGCCACTGAGCACCTTCATGCCCATGCCAGATAGTGTGACCTTATCCCCGGTCCCTGAACCCGTAGGAACCTTCACCATGACATCGCCATCAAGCGTCGGGATTTTGATCTCGCCTCCCAGTACAGCGGTCGTAAGAGGAATTGTGGCTGTATGCAGAATGTCGTTGCCAGCCCTCTTGAACTTCGGATCCGAGGCGACCCGAATGAGAACATACAAGTCTCCCTTTATGCCTCTGGCATTGACCTCTGAGGCCCTGCCGGTGAGTGGAGCATCGCCCTCATCCTTGACCCGTAGCCGCATGCCATCTTCGACGCCGCCCGGAATATCGATCGTGACAGATTTGCGTTCTTTGACTGCTCCATCTCCCTTGCACGTCCCGCAAGAAGATCCTTTCGGTATAGCCGTACCGGTCCCGCCACACGTTGAACATGTTGTCGACATATGGAATCCTCCCATCGACGTTGTTCGGGCACCTGTTCCATCGCAGCTCTTACACCGGTCCCGCTTCGCGCCCTTCTTCAGACCACTGCCGGAACACGTCTTGCATTCCGCCAGCGGGGTGATATAGATCTCTTTGCTGACGCCCTTGGCTGCGTCCGCGAATGATATGTTGGTTTGGACCTCGATGTTCTCCCCGACGAGAACCTCCTCCTCAAAGGGATTCCTCCTTCCTCTGCCTCTTCTTCCGCCACCGCCGCCAAAAGCGTTGAATAGGTCTTCCAGGTTGATCTCAGCCCCAAATCCTCCCTGGAACCCCCCCTGACCACCGCCAAATCCGCCGAACCCGCCACCGAAGCCTCCGAAGCCTCCGAATGGGTGACCGCCGGCTCCTGGACCAGGACCCGCTCCTGCGCCCTGGAAACCGCCATTGGGATCGAATGCAGAAGACCCATATGTATCGAAAGCTTTCCTCTTCTCTGCATCGGAGAGCAACTCGTAGGCAGTCTGACACTCTGCAAACTTTTCTTTAGCACCGGGGTCCTTGTTCGTGTCGGGATGGTATTTTTTGGCGAGACCATAGTACGCTTTCTTGATTTCAGATGCGGTAGCATTCTTGTTCACACCTAGTGTGGCATATGGGTCGGCCATGGCGGAGGACGGGGAGGTGGCGTGGAATAGCTGCAATGACACTGTGTTAGCTCTCGAACATGGAACCAGGGCTCAATCGCCTAAATTAAGCACTTACTCGTGGCGTAGATGCATTTGGCTGTTGTCTCCAGGCCCCCGCTGAAGGGCGGTGGACGTTAGGTCTGCATGATATGCTCCGTCGCTGGCACTGTCGGGAGACCGAAGCTATGCGCGCAGGAGTGACGGCCTTCCACGGTAGCACTGGAGCTGCGAAGCTCATCTTCGGTGTGGTTTATCCAAACTGCGATGAAGACTGCTTCGAATGGCGTATTTACAATGCGCACCGGCGGAAAAGGGTATCTGCTTGCGGGGGCCGAGATGGTGGAGAGTACAAGCTCGATGACATGGTGGTTGAACCCCGGAGAAATTTTGGCGATTGAGCCACCAGCTGATCCGCGCACCTGAACGCGCGACATCATTGGCCTCGGCAACGCGTGCTCCTGGCCTTTGGTATTTTCGAGATCTTTCTGTGCCCATCATGCCGAACCAACAGGCCAACTTCGCCGAAAGCCAGTCGACTGTTCTCGCTCTATAAGAAATACACACTGCATCCAAACTTCCGTAGAAACGGTTGTGGAGCAACTCATCGCGTAGCATTCAGGATGACGTCGTGGTGCTCATACAAGACGAATTCGCGCACCGTGATCCCACGCAAAACAGGACCGCATGAGAACCTGGTTTCATTATGAATGCTTTGACAACGAACGCCTCGTATATCCGTTGTGTCTGAAAAACTTCCCAATATCCTTTCTGTGCGTCCAATTGTCCGTTCCCAAAACCAGTAGCCATCATTCCAATGAAAGCAATCAAAGATGTGGCCGAAGCCGAAAGCCTATCCAAACGCCGGTCCAATGTTATGCTTCTCGCAAAGTCGGTTCATTCGGCTGTATATGCAAGAGGGTATCGTTGTAGAGAATCGAGGGGGAGACCGTGATCACTTTCGTGGTGCGAATCGTAAGCGAAACCCTTTGTCTACGGATGTAAGCGTTTTCCTGCCAGTACAATGACTACGGCCATACCTTGGTTCTTCACCCTGTATAGCAAGTCGACCAGCACGTCTTGCTCATGTACGCCGTTCGCGTTGAAGTTCTTCCGCACCGCCAGCGCGAGGTGGTCCTTCGTCACTCTCCGTTTCGACTTGGGTCGTGCCATGGTGGGTGAGTAGCGACCAATGCCCTGGCCCAGCACGGCATGGCTGAGCGGGTTCTTGAAACAGGACGGTGTGTTGAGACCGTAGGTTCGGCGGTACCCGTGGAGTAGCTCGCGATCCTGAGAGGACCACTGTATCTGTACATTGAAAACATGTTAGAAGGTGGTTGCTGAGCTTGGTAAACATTTTGCGTAGGTGCAGCAACTCACTCCTGAAGCGTTCTGTTCCGTCTGGCCGCTGTGGCTTGAAGTATTGTCGGCATTGGAGTACATGACCTCCTTCAAGTTGCTGCCGTTGGTCACAGTTGCACCGCCAGTCCTACGGCCGCGTGCACCGCCATGTCCTGCAGTCTGTTTCTCTTTTGAGCCGGTGGTGTCGTCATGAACAACGCGCTTCGCGGGAGGCATGGTGAGAGGTAGGGGTTGAAGGTGAAGCTGATCCGAATGCTGGAATAGAGAAAGAGAAGGCTAGCCGGGGTCGAAGAGGGCAGTAGAACCAGCTACAATATGAGAACTGGCAAGGAGCATCTGCGAAAGTGTCGGGGGCAGGCCAGCCATTTGGCGTTGGCTGTTCAATCCTGGACCGAAACAGCTGTGCACGGGCCATGGTGACGTTAATTTTCAGGGTCCCCGGCGCATCGTTTTGCCGACGCCGGCGCCATTCCTGTTCCTACAACACCTTGATGGCCGGATGTGTACAACATCGACCAAGTTATGTATGGAATGGCACCCATCATGCGTCTCTGCTACAGTGCTGTGCTCATAGAAATATCTCGTCGACTGATACATCTTACGTCACGCGAAGCGATATGTTGATCGCTCGCATCTTCGGAACCTTCTCTTCAATCCATCACGGTAAGCTCCGTTGGACTGGTTGTGGCAGTTGCGACTCCTGTGGACGAAGCAGTCATTGGGGTTTGTGCCTGCACAAACCTTTCCACCGACATTTCCGCAACAATGGATTCTCCATATCAAGGCTACACCGCCTGGTGCATCTCGCACTGGCTCGTAAAGTTCCACTCGTTGACCGCTCCGCCTACTTATCTGCTTCTTGACCAGTGCTCTTCTTCTTCCTCTTCTCTTCTCCTCTCACTCACTCACGCTTCTTCACCTCTCTCCTCTCTGTTTGCCTCCGAGCGCAACCTCTGCCTTTAGCGTCTAGTTCGTAGGCCAGCTACCTACTCATCAACCACTTTTGTCTTTCGATTCAGGCACCCGCTTTGTGCTCCAACTGAGTCTGCTCGACTGCAGTTGCTCCGGATCCTCCCTGTCACCTTTACCATCGCCACCATGATGCAGTCCATCAAGAGATCTCAGGAGCAGGAACCGAGGAACTTCTTCATAGCCAGTCATGCACGAAAGCTCCACCCAGAGGCTACCAGCTTCTCACCTGCGGGCACTACCGTTCGCACTAACAGCTCTCATGCCGGGTCTCCCACTCAGCCTGGTTTTCTTGAAAGGGTCATCTCATTGGAACACAGGCAAGACACGACCGATGGCCAACTTGAACACATTCGTGACGTGCAAGCTTCTATGGCCCGGACTCTTTCGGAGCTGATGGCTGCAGGTGGACTGGTAACTCCCGAAAATGAGATGCTCTACAAGTTCCAGGCCCCCCTACCGCACTCCGAACAACGTTCTTCAGACGCAGCGGCTCAATCCGAGAAGGGTGATATGACGCCGGCTCCTCATCTGAAAGTGCCAGCTAGGACGGCGACCACCGGTACAGCTTCATTGGAGAAGGCCAATGCGGTGCCTGATCCCAAATGCGATGCGGTGACTGTGGGTGTCAAGACTGGCACAACTTCATTGCCTCCTCATCTTCGCAAAATAAATTCCAACGGCGTGACCGGCAAAGCCGATACCCAACCTAATGCCATCTCCGTACGACCAGCTCCCGAGTCCACTCCACCACCGGAGTCCTGCGGCTCCATCGACCCTGATGTGCCTCTTCCGTCTGTGGAAGACCCATACCTAGTCCGCTCTTCTCAAGGGTGGGTTCCTACTGCCATTTTGAGCTTCCCTCCCCTCCCTTCAGACGAACTGTCTTCGATTCCTCCTCTGACCGAAACACGCACGTTCAGCTTCGACTATCTGAAGCAAGAATTCGGCGGCACATTCTGGTCCCCGGGCCTCAAATACATCCCTCCATCCGCGGGTGTCTGCTTCCTCCCGACCCGGAGCTACTACGTCCTTGACGCCACCGTGGAGCCGTACCTCCCACGCGCCCCCGGCCAGCACGGCGCCAAACTCACTGCCTTCTTCAACAGCAACCCCGCGGAAGTGTATGGTCCCGAGGCAGAATGCTCATTCGAAAACGTCCCCATGTTCGTCTGTTGCACGCCATGGTCCCAAGGCAAGGACCGTCGGTACGTCTACTTTGGAAACTACAGTCAGACACGCTGGTCGGATAAGCTGGACTATGACCGCCTTGTCGAACATGTGCCGCACAATGTCAAGCAGTACTGGGCCAAGGAGCTGAGCGCTGTTGGGCGCGCAGAATGGGTCACCGAAGCGTTGAAAAACCACTTCTTCCCAAAGCCGGCATACGAGGGGTTGATGCCACTGACGCGGGGCGAGGATTCCGAGGAAGACGTTGAGAAGAGGGAGAAGAAGGTTGAGAGGGATGTCCGAGAGTATGTGGAGATACTCAAGGAGTGGGACAAGGATGCCATCTTGAGGACGAAGCTGATCAAAGAGGACTTCATCTTGGGGGCTTTTGAGAGAGTACGTTGACTTTTCTCTGCTTTTCCTTTTTGGGGAGTGTGACTGACGTTCTCAGGCTGATGCAGATGATCCTCCCGCACTGAGACTCTGGTGGGAGTACCTGCAATGCGTCAAATATGATCACCGATTCTATAACACGCTCGTTACCCTGCAGGAGCGTTACGATAAAGGCGGCGCACGCTATTGATTACTCGGTGGACTCGCGCTCCTTTTACAGACTCGTCAGTGAGGCCAAACACGGAGAGCGCCAGCTCTTGATCAGCAGTGGTGGACAACCATACCAGCGCCTCACCTGAACCGACCACGAATTCCCGACACTCTATCTTTGATCTTGCGATCTCTTTGGCATCTTGGACTGATTTTCACATCTGGACGGTGCAATCTCAGCAAACATATTCATGGTTCACACTTCAGGCATTTCCATATACTGGCTCGTCATCTATTCTTGCACCTTGGTGTGCTCAGGCCCTCCCTGGTTCTAAGCACACACTCCAAGTCTCAATACCGGCTTTGAGTTTGGCTGCGCTGAATACCTTGACCTTGGGATCGACCATAACTGCCAATCACGTTGCGTTGGCATCGGTCTGCCCAACAGGTGAGGCAGCAGCAGCCTATATTCTCGGTTTCTTTTGCCATCTTTCATCTACATCATCGATTCTAGCTGGGACATGCGAGGTGATGCGGAATATCTGGTCCTTTTCTTTACTTATGCAACTAAGGTGTAAATCACTAGGGGCAATCTGGCGGTCATCTGGTTTTATCAGGGGTTACAGATCATCAGGCTGCTGTTCCTCCCATCTTCGATTGGAACATGCACTTCGACTGCCAGCAGCTAGTTCTACTTATATCCTTCCACCAGGTTCATTCAATATACAACCTACTTGAGAGATCAAGCGTCCCCGAAATCCAAAGTGAAAACCGCATCCTATCGCGGCATGTCACCAGTACCCTGGATCGCAGCTACGGTACGTCAAGTCCGGAATCATTGACTTCTGGAAGATGATGCATAACGTTCGGCAATTCTTCTTATAATTCCTCAAAGCCCGCGGTCATATTTTCCATCACCACCAACCTCTTCATTCCCCACTCATACCTACGACTGCCCATTCACAATCCCCCTCACCTCCTCCATCTCCTTCGGCGTCGGCGTCAAATTCTCACACCCCTCCTCAGTAATCAAAATATTATCTGCGCACACATTAGCAACTTCCCCTCTCTCCGAACATTCCCACAAAACATACCTTCGATCCTCACCCCACCCACACTCCAAAATCTCTCCAACACCCCCTCATCAATGAATCCCCTCTGCCTCTCATCCCTCAAATACGGCTCAATAATAAACCTACAGAAATAAATCCCCGGTTCCACCGTCACCACGCTCCCAGCAGGTACAATTCCCCTAAGTCTCAGATACCTGAACATGGGATCACTGTCTTTATAATTCGGGTTCCCGCCCGTATCATGTGTATCCAGTCCCAGATAATGCCCCAGCCCGTGCGGGAAAAACGCTACACTCGTCCGCGCAGCCAGAATCTCATTCGCGTCGCCCCGCAAGATCCCCAGGTCCAGAAGACCCTGTATAGCGATCCTGTGCGCCAATTCATGGATATCGTCCCATTTGATCCCGGCTTTGAGAGCGGCGATACACTGTTTCTGCATCTGCAGCACGATCGCGTAAATCTGGGCGCTCTCTTTGCTAAACTCGCCTGAGATCGGAAACGTGCGCGTGATATCCGATGCATAGCAGTCGACTTCACACCCGGCATCGAGCAGCAAGACATCCTTCCCGGTCGTCGTATCGTCATTATGCACATAGTGCAGTGTTGCGCCGTTTTCGCCAGCGGCGACGATGCTGTGGTAAGCTTGTTCTTTGCTGCCGCGCTCGATGCAGGATTTGAGGAACACGCCGTAGAGTTCTGCTTCTGTGTGCGAGGATTTGACGGCGCGCATGACGTTTATGTGTGCGGCGGTGGAGATGTCGTTGGCTTTGCGGATTAGGGCGATTTCGTAGGGGGTTTTGATGACGCGGCCGGTTTCGATGGCGGGTTTGAGGAGGGTGAAGTCTTTTTCTTTGTACGAGAGGAAGGTTATGTCGTCGGAGACTTGGTTGGCGATCGCGTAGATGGTGGTTTGGGGGCTGGTGTTCGAGGAGGTGAGGTAGGGGTTTATGTCGGTGGTGGTTCTAACATCGTCGACTTCGTACCTGGGTTGTGGTTAGAATTGAGGAGGTTTGAAACGGGCGGGTGGATATATGTACTTCTGCTTGGCTTGCTCGGTGGACATAGGAAGACCGCACCAGATCACCTCGTCAGGCTCAACGGGCGGAATGAACAAGGTGAGCTTCTCGGTGGACATCTCGTAGGTGAGATAGGAGTCTGCTAGCTCGCAGCCGCTGAGGTAGAAAAAGTATCTCCGTTGACTGTCCAGGGGTTAGTCTTGCTGTACATTCCAACTGTCTCGGTGATTTTCAATACGTACCGGAACGGCGCCTCACTATCGCTGTCCTATGCAGCATCAGCACCAATATCCTGTCAAGCCCTCAAAACAACAGCACTGCGACCTTGCCAATCAAGCCAATTGATTTCCCTCAGCATCTCCAGCAGTCCTCCCCATACACCACTCAGAGACAGAATCAAGAAACCGCGACATACCTCCAACAACTTCTTCCTCGCACTCTCCAAATACAACGTCCCCTTCTCATCCCCCCCATTCTTCACAATCCACTCCTTAACCTTCCTAGCATGCGTCTTCGCCGGATACTTGCCCTTCAGCACATCCTCAAAGCTTCTCGCCGCCGAGACGAGTTCAGACATGTTGGCGCCAGCCATGTTGCAATGTGAATAGGAGAATCGCCTCGTCTGAGTACTCCGAAATAGTGAGAAAGCTGTGGAAAACACAGGAGAAACGGTGGAAAGGAGCCTTCGAGCCACGGTGGAATACGAAGGAACAGATGTCGTCTGATCCAGACACGGCTTGACGCGTGCAGCTTTGAGGCATGGGGCGCCGTTGGGGAGCTATGGTGGGGTAGCGGGTGGGGGAGAGGGGCTGACGTCGGCTCGGGTAGATGCGGCGATGACTAAGGTTATGCGTCTTTTTGAATGTTTTGATGGCGAGTGAGGAAGGTGATAGTTTATAGTTGCAAAGTCCATGAAAATCAGAAGGGAACTGGGTAGAGGAGGGGTGTCGAACAATTATGTACTCTCTGTCTGGAGTATCACCGGTGGTATATGGGATACTGAATCGAGTAATCCAGTCGAGTTTCGTGCTTGAACAAGAATTCTTTCATTTTCCTGACTTGCCAAACATGATGCATCAATCCGGCGTTACGATGCGGTATATGCGCTAAATACCCCTCATATCGAATACTCCTCATAGTGTCATCCTGAACGCCATTAAACATCTAGCAATGTGTCAAATCCATACTCTACCCTTGTGCGCCAGCTATCCGACATAATAACAGTAGGAGATGAATTGCTTCAGTCCTTCCATCTGGCAAGGAACTTCTCCATGTCGTCCGTGGGGTGAGAAGCAGCGGGAACCTATGAAGAATGGTTAGCATGAATGACGTTTCGATACAGCAACCCCTGAATAAATATGGCTCCACGCGGAAGGATATCTTACAGGATTCTCTTGACTAGACACCGAATACGTCTGACTCTGCGTAATAGTAGTGTGAATCTTCGGAAGCGGCAAAAACGTGGTCGCAATCGTGAAAGCAGACGTAGGATTCAGGGGCTTGAAGTCCTTCTTCGTGATCTTCGTCGGCGGAATAGGCTGCATAGGAGCATACCGTGTAAAGCCCGTCTGCATGGCGTAAGGCACATCGTAAAGGTCATCACCAGGAGCGGGTGCCCCGCCGGCCGCTGTCTCGCCGATTCGCGCTGGGCCATCGGTGCCCTCGACATCCTCCAGCGCTGCCTTAACCTCCGGCAGGAAGGTACCGGTCATCCCGGAGAGGGAGAACCTCTTGGAGAAGTTTCTGACTGTGCCCTTGGGGCCGGTGGCGATGACCATAATGTAACTATCAGATTGTTAGTAGCGTTCATTCTGCAAGAGTCTTGAGGAAGCCCGATTTGCGATGAGGCTTCGATTGGATGACATACTAGGCATTATTTGGGGTCGATGCACCCCAGCTGGTGGAGATTATCCCAGTGCCCGTAGTCGTACCTGCCGGAGGGGCTGCAGCCTTTATTGACCATTGCGACTATCAATTGCAGTTAGTACAAGATACCGTCACTGCTCCAGCCTGTAAAGCAAGTCCTACGCGCAGGAATCTACGCAACGAGTATCGTACTCACCCTTCCTGCCCCCTCCGTGTTCCCTCCGGCGCAGAGAAACAATTCGTAGGAGGTGAATTCCGCCAGCGTAGGCCCGTCGCCCGACTCCTTCCATTCCACTACAAGAGACCCTGAACCTGCAGCCACCTTAGCACCAGCTTTTGGCGATGTGATTTCGAAGTCGGCGGAAGCGAAGCGTGCGAAGGCAGCGAGGAGGGCGACAGGAGCCCACAGCATGGCGCGACCCATGGTGTACAGGAACGAAAACGAGGGACTTTGGTGGGAACAGCGACTCGAGTGAGCGGGGTGCAGAGGCGACCTCTGGTGATCAGTGGTGCGAGTGTGACTTCGTCGTTTGATAGCAGTCGGTCGCCGTGAGTGATGGGCTAGGAAGCGTGAGGTTGCTCTCACAACTGGATTCCACGATGTCCAGAGCCCTGAAGTCCAGGACCCTGTCGCATGCCTAGCCTTTTAGGGTTAGGTCCCTTTAGCGGCGCCACGGGAAAGCCGCGGGCAGGAGCGTCATACGCGGTGCGTCTACCTCTGGCCTTTACGGAACGTTCAGGCAAGAAAGAAGAATAGATACTCTGAATTTGAGTACAAAGTGGATACACGTCAACGCGGCTCGTCTCTGTTTATTCGGTTCGCAGTGATCAAAGCTCCCAACCCAGTCACCAAAAGTGCCAACCCAAACCACAGGACCCGCCATTGCGAGCACAGCACCTAGTGTACAGCATCTGCAATCCCGGCGTCGCGTCCACGCATCCGGATGGATATCAATGTGTCCCAAAGTTTTAGCCCAAACGCCATGCCATGCCGTAGACCAAAAGGCAACGTTACATAAGAACGTCAGATGCAGCCGTGAGAATAGAGGCCGTTAGATAACTCCCAAGATGGCGCCAGAAACTAGCGGAACTTTGGGTTGGAGATGCGGAGGTTGAAAGATGAAGGTAGTTTGACTGAATAATGGGCAGCTTGCCCTGCTTTCTGAAGCGCAACCGTACTGGCTGTCAGCTGCTTTAGGGAGAAGAACTGGAGATCGAAGGAGAGCAGAAACTCGACACAGAGCTCTAGACGGCAGAGGGCGTGCTGTTCCACTCCGCCCACGCCCGCGAAACGTGCCTGTGGCCAGCGGTGGTCTTCGAGCGCTTTCATGGCTGTGACCAGCGATGCCAGCACCAGACGATGCATGGTCCTGTGCGTCAGCGGAACACTCTTGTCTAGAACACACAGCTTCAGAATGTAGGATCCAGCCGCTAGCCAGACGGCCGTCGAAAGGGGACAGAACTGCTGGATTCGGTTTATGTAGTCTTCGAGACTGATCTTCGGTATGGACTTGGAGAAGAACTTGCGCGCCATGTTTGCACGTTGGATGTGTTCTGGCAGCGCGCCCGCGCCGATATCATAAGTGATGGTGGGCTCGTCGTGGCTGGCTTCTGCCGCATCAAGCTCAACCTTTTGGTGCTTCGCCCGTTCGACCGGTATAGGTGTGGCGGGACGAGATGCTGTGCGGCGATGCCCGCGAACCAGAGCGGGCAGGTTCTCCTTGCTACTGTTGGGGGTACTGGGACGAGAAAGCGGTGGGGTAGCGGGCACATCGCCCATGGCATTGGCCAAAGCCAGGACAGCACGTTGTACGATCTTCATGGCCGTCTCCCGCTCCATGTTCATGATGTCCAGCTCGTTCTCGTCAGCCGGGGGCGACGGTGCATCCTGGAAGTTGAGCGATCGGAACTCGGGAAGCACACCGGCATCTCCCGCAGGGTTCGGTGCAGACGGGGGACCGGCCATGGTGACGGCCAGCGTGAGCCCCTTTTATTCGGGGCGAGAAGAACGGCGGTGCGCGTCGCCTTGCATTCAGAGTATGGGACTACGTTCTGAGTGCACCCAAATCGTGTTGAACCGATCTTCGGGCGTGGATGGAGCCGCAGACTAGGCTTACAGCCTTCCAGCTGCCGCGCTGAGTTGTACCTCGCCCTGTACCAAACGCCGCTGTCGATGTAGTGGGGTGGGCCGGTGCGTCGTGGCCGTGAGGCGGGGTAGTTGGGCGGCCTTAGCTTAGGTCCGGGTAGACCAGTTGGAAGCCAAGCTGGAGCGTTTCGCAGGTAAATGGTGTGAGGAGGATGTGTAGGCAGAGGAGACGTGTTCGAGAAGCTTTGCAGTCGGTAGCACGGTAGCAGACACAGCGCTAGTGTCTCTTTCGAGTCGCTGTTAGGATGTTGATCGGGAATGGACTTTCTTTAGGTATAGGCCGTGCGCTGGGTTCGGGGAGGGGCTGTGCCGCAGTCGGAGGCCATGCAGCATCGCAAAGGTATTCAAGACGGTCTGTCTCTGGAAGTGAAGGACGGCGGACGGCCACGATGGCAAGCAGGTGCGGACGGGCGGTAATTTGAAGCCTTGGTCGCGGGCGGTAGTCAGTCGACGGAGTGAAATGCAGGGAGCCAGCAGGCTATCCCGGCCAGAGCCAATCACGGGTGGCCCCGACGGGCCGACAGCACGACACAACAGAGAGGCGAAAAACCACGAGACAACAACCGCGATATATGGACCGAGGCCAGACCTTTCAAGGGTGTGCCGTGTGGAGAGCAGATGACCGCTCTGTAAACCCTCTGCGGCGGCGACATGCAGTCAGTCCTGGGCGTGGAGATTCCAGCTCGCTTTGTTCCCCAGTGCTCGCTTTTGTGTAAGAAATGGTATCAGCAACTCTCTTCGCATGTTGTTCATACACCAGATCTTGACCGGACTTCGCATGAAAGCGGCAGCCTGTGTCTTGTCCTACATTTCAATTGTTACACGCGCATAAATCTGTCCTGCTGTGCTACTACAAGGCACTGTCAGCTTGGGATCTCCTCATTGAAACTGTTACCTGTTTAGGAAGTCGACGATGGTCCGCGGAGCTCCGGCGCTTCTGGCGCTTGATGTGCGTGTGATCAGGATGCCTTTTCACAACCGTCTTCAACAGCATAATTTTGACTTTGGATGTAGGCAGTCCATTCTGCTGATGCAGGTTCTAGACACGGTCCCTACATCCCTTGCCGCACGGCTCGTCTACGTGTTGTCTAATATGCAAGGTACCGATAGAAAGAGGCGTCTGCGGGTGAAGCTTCGCGGCGCAAATAAGCACCGTTGGGTACGGGATATATTGCGCCGCCAAGGACACTATACGACGACAGCACATACCAACAGGTTGACCTCTTTCAAAGCACTTCTTCGCTATACCAGACTAACGTAATGATTTTGGTATATTTCTCTTGCCTGCTACAAATCAGGTACAAATCCTCTATATCGATGAACACCATAACTGTCGCTAGTATCCATGATGCTCGTCCTGCGCCCGGAACGCCAAACAACCATGCCGACTGATAACCAATTATGGAATATGCAAAAGCAAGACACGCCGACATTAAGAAACCGGCGTCTTGAGCCGGCTCAAACATTCGCCTCCTGTCATTCATTAAAAGCTGATCCGCAAACGCCGCCGCTGTGTCGCTGCTAGAAAAAGAAATACAGAATGCTTCCGCTCGCCGTAAGGAATACACCGAACCACCACCACTGGTCTGCTCGCCGTGGCTCGGGGCCCCGCTTGGTGATTACGCTGGATTTGGGGGGTAGTTCAGAGCGGCGGACCTTGGAATTTGCGGTACCGGGGGTTGCTGTTACCACGGGGTTCAGAGTCGTTGTTGGGAGCATCATCGGTGGCTTGAAGGCGATATACAATGGCAACATCGGTGAGCCGTCATGTTGGTACAGGTTGAGGCGGGGGATTCCATGGTAAGCGTCCACTCTAACTTCGAAGCGCTTCGAACTGTATCAGAGGTGTATTGAAGAGGGTAGTCTTGGGTTGCTCACCTCGAACATCTCCGTTTGGTTGTAGCGGGTATAGATGGACTTTTCGTACAGGCAAGGATCTGACATCAACTGCCGACCGTCGACGGCAATAGGCACGAGCGTGAGGGAGCCGTTGCTAGGATGGAAAGTGGCCTTGCCGTGCTGCCATTGCATGATGCCCTTGGGGCATTTTGGGTCCGCAGCTGTGGCAGCCGTCAGTCTGGGGCCCGCACTAATTGTCTCCGGCCGACGTAATCACATACGGTTTGATATCGCACGATAGTATGCTTCTTCGAAATGGCCGTCGTCGGTGAATGAGTAGGAGACTCCAGTGTGTACAGGCTCGGTGAACTTGTCGTCTATTGGGTTATAGAATCCCTGAGACTCTTAGCGTAGCCCTCCTGGATGTATGCGGAGACGAACCGGCCCTGTGAATGTCTTGTTCGACTTTGACGACCATGTGCCAACGAGATCTGCGGGAAATGTCCCTTGCGCAGCGCCGAGGGTTGCGCTGAGCAGCAGGGCGGAGCAGAGTGCGAGAGCCATCTTCGAGAGGTATGCGATGCGGTGCGCAGAGGAGCGGGAGTGTCAAGGACGTGGGTGGGAATGTTGGAATGGTGCTCAGAATCTGGTTCAAGGAGGCGCGGCGTCGTCGACAGGGGTCAGCGGCTACCCAGCCCTTAGCTGCAGATCACCAGCCACACTTCCCCTGCCCCACGGCCGTCCAGATGTCTCCCGCGACCACTTATGTCACCACTGTTGCTCGAACTGCGAAGGTACGTATCGCTTCGAAACACTGCGTTGATAGCTTGTGAACCAAAGGAAGGGATTCTACTTCGACTCCGGATCGTCAGAAGTCATGGCTGCCTCAATGGGGGCATTGAAGAAAGACCTACGGAAGCAGATTAGAAGAATCATGTCAGATCTCCCTGGTGCCACTATTGAGACACAGAGTGAGGAGCTTGCCCAGCGTCTGTTTTGATGGCTGGAATTGACTTTATCATAGCAGCGAATGCGGTAAAGACGCTCCTTGCAATGCCGGAGTACAGGTCCGCCAAGCGCATCAGTGTGTATCTCTCAATGCCCTCTGGCGAGATATCCACCTCGAGCATAGTGCGTGATGCTTTGGAGCAGAACAAGCGCGTTTTCGTTCCATACACGTATCAGCTCAAGGGACCTAAAGACGGTCAACCCAAATCCGTCATGGACATGGTCGAGCTCAAGTCCTTCCCAGACTACGAGGGTATGGAAAGTGACAAATGGGGGATACCGACACCTAGCGAGGCCTCCATCACCGAACGTGCCAACTCATTTGGCGGTACCGGCCTCACCAATGGAGAAGTGGCGGAGTCCGCAGACCCAGCGAACGGTCTGGACATGATCATAATGCCCGGTATGGCCTTTGACGCGAACTTCGGACGCCTCGGCCACGGCAAAGGCTTCTATGACTATTTTCTGCAACGTTGTCACCAATCGTCGGGCATGCCTTTTCGTGGTAAGACCTCTTGTATTGTAAAACGGGTAGGGTTTGCTAACCGTATCGAGTCGGCCTCTCATTAACGGAGCAATTCCTGGCCCCTGGCCAATCCGTTCCTATGGATTCCACCGACTATCGCCTCGACGCCCTAATTCTCGGTAATGGCGAAGTGCGCCGCGCTCAAGCATGAGGCTAGCATGCTTAGAAATCCCATGTACGCCATCAGTAGACTCCCGTCTCATATTGCAAACTCTTTTCGGTGCCCCAACTTCCAGAAGCACAAAACCGATGCGATGATATCATCTCCTCTTGTGCTCACGATTGGACCTGTTGGATAAGGGTTATGTTGTCGCCTTTCAGCATGATCTGTCCTGTACCGGTGTGAGGAGCTGTTGGGCAGGCGAGCTTCGCTGTACGTACCCAGTTTCCTGCGACCTTCCTCCTTCTGCGTCTTCTTGTCATATGAAACCTCCTCGGCGTCGTCGATTACGAGGTTCATGAACTCATCGAAACCCTGTCTAATGTGAGCAAAGAAACATCCGCGGCGACCCTCTGGCGCTCACTCTCAGCTTGCCCTCGATGCGCAGGCCGAGGTTCTCGTACAGCCAGACTGATATCGTCTGTCGCTGCTGCAGGAGCTTGAATATGAAGTTGATGGGGGGAAGGAGCACTGCAGACCGTCAGCTCGACTGTAGCGCGCTTTTGTATCGGATCGTACCTTTCCCTCCGCCGCGACCTGTCTGCCTGTTAGCTTGGGTCTGTGGTATTTTGGGGCCCTACTCACCGCGTCCAGCCATGTTGATTATCTGTAAGCTGTGGTGTCTGTGACTTCGGTGACAAAAACGTTGATTGAGTCTGGGGAAGCTGGTAGAGTTGCAGCACAAGCAACAGCGCGATGAATGTCGTCGGGGATTTACCAGCCACGGCCGGAGGCGCAAGCGAAATGCCAAGCCCCTGTGGGACCGCGGGCGCTTGAACCATGACTTTGTCTAGCAACCACCTCGAGCCCCGGACAGCTAAACCAAGCATTTCCAAGTCGCCCTCTCTCCAACATCGAACGCCAGCTTCCTCTCACGACGTCGTTGTCCGCCGCTCCTTACCCCTCTACCCAAAACTTGCAAGCGTGCATGCGATATTGCTGGTAGCCCGCGACTCCCCCGCCCCTCCGACCGACATCCCACATCCCACCTTGATCACTCCCGCAGCCAATCCACCTCCCAGACATGGCCACAGACGCGCAGCAGGCCTTTGCGCCTGTGCTGCAAGCACACACATTGATGATGTCGTCGGCGGACAGGACGCAGAAGGAGTCGGCACACGAGTTTTTGGAGGCCTTCCAGAAGTCGGTAGGTTCTGCCGGGCATGATTCCCGCAACGTCAGTGCTTACCCTCCATGTAGGAGGATGCATGGAAGGCGACTTTGGCAATGTTGGAGGACAGCAGCGTCGAAGCCGGAGCGAAACTTTTTGCGGCCACAACTCTCAAGGGCAAGGTAAGTCACAGCTGTTGGTGTGGTTGCGGGGCTAACGGAGACAGATAATATACGATCTCCACCAACTCCCCCGCCAGTCGCTTCCCGATCTACGAGATAAAATCATGGAAAACCTTGTGACTTACCGCGCTGGCCCCAAGCCGATTAGACTGATGCTATGCGTCTGTCTGGCGAATCTCGCTCTGCAAATGACCGATTGGAAAGACGTACTGCCTCTCATGGTCTCTACCCTCGGCACCGACCCATCAACGCTGCCCTGCGTCTTGGACTTCCTTCGTGTCCTTCCGGAAGAAGTCACTCAAGGCCGAAAAATCAACCTCACTGTACGTTCGGCCGAATCACCACCTACCAGCTTATGGGGAACCCCTCTGGTATCGCACACTAGTTTGGTCACAGTCTAATATTGGTGCTCCCAGGAATCAGAGCTGAGTATCAGGACAAGAGAGTTGATTGAGGATAATGCCCTCCAGGCGCTTGAGCTCCTCAAACAATACGCACAGTCATCCCGTGAGTTGCCTCCGCTTTACGTCCCCTTTAGGCTGACATCCATAGCTGCGGCTGCGCAAAATCCTCAACTGTTCCACTGTATCACGTCTTGGATGCGAGAAGTGCCTTTGGACGCTATCGTCAACTCCCCTCTACTCAAAATCATCCTCAATGGCCTTGGGAACGATGACTCCTTTGAGGCCGCAGTCGAATGTTTATGCGCCTTGATATATGAAACTCGGGACGTGGATGAGTGTATGCCCAACATCATGGTTCTGTACCCTGAAGTCGTCGGCCTACATTCCGACCTTGCAGAGGCAGCCAGTGCCGAGGACGCGGAAAGATACAAAGGCTATGCCAGGATATTTGCCGAAGCGGGAGAATCATGGGTTTTGCTGATCGCACGGTTACCGGTCGATTTCCATAATCTCGTTACTGCTGTTCTGGACACCGCTGCACTGGACAAGGAACGAGATGCCATCTCCCACACTTTCAAATTTTGGTACGATCTCAAGCAGTACCTTACGCTGGACAAGTATGCGCCGGCTAGGGCCCAGTGCGTTCCGGTGTATTCGCGGCTCGTGGACATCATGATAGGCCACCTGGAGTATCCAAAGCCAGACAGTGGCGACGAGAAAGACCTTTTCGAAGGCGACCGAGAGCAAGAGGAGAAATTCCGCGAATTCAGGCACCAGATGGGCGATGTTCTGAAAGATTGCTGCGAGGTCATGGGCGTGACAGATTGCCTGCGCAAACCGTACAACCTGATCAATGCATGGGTGCAAGCGTACGGGTCACAGGTGGCAGCCAACCATGTTCCGGAGTGGCAAAAACTCGAAGCACCATTGTTTGCTGTACGAGCTATGGGGAGGATGGTGGCGCCCGAGGAAGATGAGATGCTCCCGCAACTCATCCCGCTCATTGTCTCGATCCCGGACCACGAGAAAGTGCGATTCCAAGCTGTCATGGCTCTCGGGCGATATACTGAGTGGACTGCACATCACCCCACGACGCTACAGCCCCAGCTGCAGTTCATCATGAGCGCCTTTGATCATGGCTCACCAGACATTGTCAGAGCAGCTGCACTGTCGTTCAGATTCTTCTGTAGCGACTGCGCCTCCTTGCTTGTCGATCATGTCCAGCCGTTGCAACAATTCTATGCTAAGAATCTGGACGGCTTAGCCATGACCAGTCAGGAGGAGATCACAGAGGGTGTTGCTGCCGTCATCGCCAAGGTGCCAACGGCGGAGGTGTACGAAACACTCAAACTCTACTGCAACCCCGTCATGGAGAGCATTGTTGCACTAGCAAACAACGCGAAAGATGACAAGGAGCAGAAGAAACTGGCAGGTATGTTTGCCCGCGGTTCCCTTCACAGTACGTCAATGATAACCAGAACCGCAGATAAGATCAACCTCATTACCATCTTCACTCAATGGGTGAGACCAGACGTGCCGGTGGGCAGTGAGCATCCTGCCGTCAAGTACTGCATCGACATATTCAGTACTCTGAGCGAGATTGCAACGCATTTCTCGCACAGCGTACCGGTACTCGAGCGCGTCTGCAGGTGTTGGCGGAGCATGGTGCTCTCCTACCAAGGGGCGATGCAGCCATTGCTCCCTGCTCTCGCCACACAACTGACCCAAGGGTTTGCAACGTCAAGACAGGGCTGCTTCCTATGGGCGACTGGCGCTATAGTACGGGAGTTCTCACAGGGCGACGTGGACGTGGACCCGAACATGACCGCAGCCGTCTTTCAGTTCTACGAGCAACAGACTGTTACGTTCCTGCGAATCCTGAACGACCTACCGCCAGATCAGCTACCTGACCGTAAGTGCATCCATTGTGCCCATCGGCAACTCTACTGACCATTCCAGTGATTGAGGACTTTTTCCGGCTCGCGTCTGACATGGCACTGTACTTCCCCAACCAAGCGATAACATCGCCGTTGATGGAAAACGTCCTTCAGGCCGCTTGCAGCTCTCTTACGCTCCTCAAAGAGGAACCTCTCATAGCCACACTTCACTTCCTACGGGACCTCCTCGGGTACGGTCGCAACTCCCCGCCCTCCTCAAATTTCAATGGCGAACACTCCCGCCATGACGTCCCCGACGCGCTCCGCAACCGGATCAAACAGCTCATCCTGACCGCAGGATCAGACATGGTCCAACGCATCATGACAGGCATGATGTACATCTTCCCCGAAGGCTGTTTCGCAGACGCATCAGGCGTCCTTCTCGAACTGTTCGAAATTATGCCCGAAGACGTCGCTCTCTGGGTCCAGTCCACCGTCGGCATGCTCCCGAGCGGCCATATCACACCCCAAGAAGCCGAGCGCTTCTTGAACAACATCCGGCAGCGCATCCAGTCCGGCGATATCCGCATGATCCGCACCATCCTCCAGGACTTCACCACATCGTATCGCAGGAGGAATGTAGCGCCCAGGGAGGGTTTGGGCCGGCTGGAGGCTTCGAGATTCAGGTTTTCGGGCTAGGTGCCGTTGCCTGTCGACTGGGGGTATGTGGTTACTCCGTCTTACTCCGTCGGATGAGTTTTGAACCCGGCGGGATGTGTATTATCATGAGTGTATCGTGGGGGTATGTGAGCCGGAGGATGGCTATCGTTGAATGTTCATAATGACAAGCAGGGTTACGTTTGGGCGCAGTTCAGCCTGAAATCGTAGCTTTCTGTTCGAGGGTTTTGTGTGGATGATATGGGATTTGGGTGCTGCATTGGGGGACGGAGGCTATATGAGAGCAGTGTTTGGTGGGAAGAAGATATCGAGTCGTTATGTAGAGATAGATTCGGAGTGCATGCCAACAGTCACTGCTATTGGTGAATGAACGGATCGCTTCTCATTTCATGACATACTTCGCTAATATCAAGACCGGATGAGCAGTTATTTCGAATGAAAGTCCCTCTACCTAGGTAGTGCTACATATGTCCAAGAGTTTTCCGACCCCGATGTCATGGGAGGAGTATTTTGGCAAGAGATTAGGTACAGGCGAGGCAGCCAGAACAGTATGATCTTCTTCCCCGCTACTCAAGTGAGACTCCCAGAACCTTATGACCTTGGGGCGATTCTTGAAAATACAAAAAAACGCAGGGTGAGGCGCAGACAACGTATCTAGCGGTAAGAAAGCGCAGTGTGCTGTCAGTGCTAAAATGAGAGAGATGGCTCGTTGGGTATTGAGCCGTGGTGCCATATAGCAAACAAAAATATACAGACGATTACAAAAAGAAATCGACGCCTGAGAGATTCGAACTCTCGCTCCCGAAGGAACACACTCGCAGTCTTTCCTTAGAGAAGGAGAGAGGATAGCAGGCGTGCACGTTAACCACTCCGTCAAAGCGCCGTTGACTGTTGTCTTGATTATATAAGCATTTTAATAGCTAAAGTTTATATACCACAAAATCAAAAGGAAATGAGAGGGTGAACGCAAAGGCGGGAAACTGGATATGGGGGTCCGTGATCGGTTTCGTTTCGTTGTGGGGTTGTTTGTTGTGGAGTGGGTCGGGTGGGTCAGGGATGCTTGGTCGTTGGGTTTGGATGGCAATATTCATCTGGAAGGCTAATGGGATGGTCGAGAAATAACCTTACGCGGTAAGGGGTTTGATATGGGATGGCTATACAGGACCTCAGGTTCGGAGACATGCGTAAACACTCGATTTCATTGCACTCCTCAGTTTCTAGTTGAAGAGGACGATGGGACTCTTCATACAGGAGCGGAATTTGGTGTGAGATATATAACTACCACACACTGTGAGGGAGCTTTCTTTTGATATTCCTACAGCTCTCAACACGTTCGCATCGACTGGCCCACAAATCTACAGATGTCGTGCATGCTTAGCCAGCAGTTAGAGTTTGCGATGCTGGGGAAGGCGAATGTTAGCAGCGATCACACGTGGAGGTGGATACATGCCTCGGAAAAGGCGATTTCTCTCCCCTTCTGTCTTCATGCACGGACACAGGAGAGGTTAGGTAGGGTAGAGTCCGACTAAATCAAAAGATAACAAAGAATTAGCCCCTACTACGCCCGTACTGTGCCTCGTCTTCCCTCTTCCCCGACGGCCCTATATCACGGCCTTTCACGTGCCTAGCCTCGCAATACCTGCGGATTCGGGCATACCGATCACACGTGGCAGCCGCACGCCACAAATGTTATGGCGATTCAAAGTTGCAAATCAAAGCCGCGCTATCGAAAAGTCGTTTTTTCCAATGAACTCTGTCCTTGTGGCGCAAGACGAGCCTTGGAGAGAGAGGTGGTCTGACCGCGTGGCTAGGACGGGAAGGCGCTCGTGCCGGGCGAGGGCCTGGCCGTGGATCGAGTTGCTAGCGTACACGGATCGCTCTGGGGCACGGACGACGGTGGACGGAGATCTGGATTGGGGAGATCGGAGGATACGGGCGTGGGCGGACTTCGTGTGGGATGCTGGATGTGGTCGTAGAGATGGGATGGGAGCTTAGAAGAAGAGTCCAGACTCAGGGGTGTGGCAGTCATGCAGGGGTTGGTCGTCCTCGGCATACTTTGACATTGCAGGTGCTACCGTGCCCAACTGAGGATATCCGGAGTAAAGAGCAATAGGAAGGAGGGAGTGGCATCTTCTGACGAACAGATGAAGAGACTTGAATGTTCGTATTCGGGAGCAGCCGAGAGCCCGCAGGGCTCGTTGTTATGTATAGATTATTGCAGAATGCATAAGTTCCGACTGCTGCAGTACCTGCAGCTCCCAGATGTTATTGCATGTGTTATTGCACAAGGCACCTCGAAGAACTCGTGAATGAAGCTGGTTTCCGTCTTCATAACAGGTTGAAAGTTTGCCTCTGAGGCATCGTCGGTGGTCGCAAAGCCCCCGGCCAGTTATTGGACGACGTAAGAATGCCTGCGAACGTCAGCAAGAGGGGGAGCGGGTGACAGCTGTCTACAGCCAGCCTCGTGGGAGCCATAGCAACCCAGAATACGAGCGAGGGGCTGAGGCAGGGCTTGAAGGCTAGAAAGCACTCTACTCAAGGGCAGCGTGCGCACATTCACAACTCCCAACTCTTCATACCTAACACCTATACGAGGTGTCCCATGAGAGTGGAAGAGGCACAACTCTGCAGCAACTGTATGCGGCGAGGCGGGAAGTCCGGGATAATGCGTACCGGGCGATTGTCACTGCAGGGCATGTTGAAAGTGGCTATTGTAGCGGCCCCTGCTCCACGTATTCGCCCTCTGCAGCGGATGGCAAGAATAGCTCCCAGAGCCCAAACCTCGCTGTTGTTTCGTCCGCACCTCGTAACCATGCCGGCACTCTCGTCGTCGCGTGGCCGGGCGTGCAGCTGCTCACCCTGTGTAGCTGGCGCAACGACTCCAAGATTTGGCAGTATTGGACATTTGATGAAGCTGATGATCCACAGTTGGCAGATTAAGCACGGTGGTCCTATAGCGTCATGGCGGCGGCTGATGGGAGCCACAGCGCGCTGGGCACTGTCAATCGCGCCGCCAACCAGGCTCGACGCCAGCCTCAGCGCAAATCATATCGCATCAGCTACTAAGATTCACCGCACAGCGCGCTCTCGTGCCTGACAGCGTACGGAGTCGGGTCGAAGCTGCACAGGGGCAGCGGTCGAGTCTGGCTGTGGCTGGCGGTAACCAGCTGGCCAGGACTTCCGAAGGCACAGCAGCTGCATCCACAGCGGAGGAGCGCCCAGGCCCGCACAACTGTGGTTCGTCAGTACGTATACAGAGCCTTGGAAAGTAAATACACTACGTACTGAGCCCGACCATACGCCCTTGTTCCAGCAACAGGAAGATGAGCGGCCGGCAGCAAAGCGTCCCAGCACAGCGGGCACTCCACGGGCGATCCCAGCTTGGCCGCTTCGGGTTGCGCTTTTATTGAAGCTCATGCATCAGAGGCATCATTTGTTATTATTGATCCATGGTGCTGATCACAGAGGTGGAGAAGGGAGCACACGAGATGGACGCCGAGAGATGACGATAAACACGACCCTGCAAAGCTGTCGTCCCTAGCCCTCGTAGACGTAGACTCTGAATCGTCTCCTGGCTCGTCGGCGTAATGAAGCCTGCGTCTCTGTCTCCGCCGATACTGATGAGGGCTCCACGATTCATTGCCCCGATGCACCCACTTGAACGTTGCATTTAGCAACTGCTCATCCCCGGCCCTGATCATTATTGATGAGCTTCAGAGTTCAGACCATTCCCAAGGTTCGGGGATGCTATTCCGGGCACCGCGCAATTACGGAAGATACAATGGCTGCCGTCACAACCTGGATCAGGGCCGTCGTGGGCGTCGTCCCGAGGACCGCGCCCCTTGATATCCCATGCATCATTTGAAGAAATGCCAGGATGTGCCGGGGACAGCCAGGGGATGGGGAACGGGCACGGGCCTTTTCGACCCAGGACACTCCCACCGAGCCAGGCCCAGAGTCACAAACCTCCCTCCTCGACGTCTTCACGCCATCCCCCCCAGCTGTGATCCCTCTGCATCCCCGCGCCCAGTCTTTGTCCCCAGTCCCTGCCTGCCCAATGGCGGCAAGCTCCATCTACACATCTTCTCCGTTTTTGCCATTCGTGACCCTAAAAGCCTCTGCCACTTGAGAAAGACGCCGACCTGCAACCCCCGCCGCCGCTGCACCTCTACCTGCAGAAGCCAATTGACTATCGTCACTGACCCACCCTCCCACCTCTCACTGCCAGGAGAAGTATAGCACTGATTGCCAGTTCTAGACCTGACCAACCCTTTCAGCCCTCGTCGAGCGCCTGCTACCCACTTCGGGCTCTGCCACCATCCGGGAGTGCAGGGTGCCCTGTCTGTTCATCGACGGCGTTTGTCCGTCAGCCCTCTGTTGGCCTTGTTCACGCATGCTCCGTGCTCACTGCCTTGCGTAGGTATATCTCAATCGTATCCCACAGCCCCGTGCCCGCTCGTGGCTCCAAACGCTGTCACAACCTCACTCCTTTGCCAGTCCAGATTGACAGCCCCTGGGGACATCCAAAGCGCCTCACTACCCTCTTTCAACTCTCTGGAGACTGGAGCCTACAGCTTAACCGTTGCCGCCCTACAAGGCCACTGTGCATCACCATTATCTAGCGGCCGCTCGCCGCTTACCCTTCTCGGCCCTGCTGTGCCCGCCGCATCGACGCAGTGCTCCCCCACCTCCCTTTGCGTCTCAACAAAAACCCGAAGTCCTTAGGTACAGTCCCTCCCATATCCAAGATGTCTGACTTCTGCGCAGTCGGCTCCTGACTCTTCGCTCACTTTTACAACCTCGATGACTGTCTGCTAACACTGCCCACAGATCACTCTGGTTAACTTCGCTCTCCCAGCAGCCATGGCCTCAGCATATCCAGGCGCGCCATCGAGAGCTTCAGGCCCTGTATCACCAATTTCTAGCAACAACCCCGCTACGAACCCAAAGATGAGGAAGAGGACCAAGACTGGCTGTCTAACATGTCGAAGACGGCGCATCAAATGCGGCGAGGAGCGGCCGACGTGCGGCAACTGCATCAAGTCGAAACGCAACTGCGAAGGGTACACCCAACGTGTTATATTCAAGCCCCCAATTCAAGACTGGCCGAGCCATCCCAGCGCCGTCAGTACTATGCCCTATCACAGCTCTATGATGCCCGGCTCTCGTGCGCCCGAGCACTCAAGTCCCCAATCACCAGAGATTCAGTCGCCGTCTTTCCATCACTACCATCCTGGCCAGTTTGGGTACTCCAACGTCGGTGGCGCGCCAGTCCCTGCCCCGGAGCACTTGGACGCCAGCGGAGCTCAAGCCTACAACCCCGAGTATCACCAACCGCTTCAGTCTCCCCACCATGCGCCCCTCCATTCTCCCCAGTCGGCACTGCCTACGCCCACGAGTGCAGCGCCTTACTTCCCCCCGCAACCATTATCTGCTCATGCAGGCTATTCAGCATCATACGCGCAGGATACCCCTGGCATTTACGAGTCCCAGCGAAGATACTCGCAACCGACTCATTACCAACACCCAACTGGGTCCTATGTTAGCCAGCCAGACTCCCGGCCTGTTATGGCCCAGCACCCACAAGGACCTGGGTATGAGCATGCTGAAAGCTATACCCAGCAATACTCGGAGCATAGGTCGCACCTGCCTCGCTATGAGCCCGACCCTCGCGGTATGTCCAACGTAGATTTCTCTCAGGGTGGCCAGTACGCCCCTTATACCCATACAGCCCATGCGCACTCGACGCAAGCAAGTTTTCCATCTGTTCAGATACCCCGCATGATGTGACTTCGAACGTTAAGTCTCTTCCCCGTCCCCTGCATACCCTTAGTATGTCTCATATTTTTTCGTGTCTGATCACTAGCATTTTGTATCTAAGTAGCATTATCTTTTCTTTTCTATCCTCTACACAGGGCGCGATACAGACGGTTGTGGGTTTCTACCGGACTTGCTGTTATGTTTGGAACCCGCTGCAATTCTGATTCTCGTAATTTGCGCATCCGGTTCTATCTTCGTCCTCCAAGGCAGATGATTGGTGACTCCATGACGTGTGAGACATGTGGCTGATGTTCCTTCGCCGTGTAGAGAAAGAACGACCGAGAGCGGTGTCCGATACCGAAGCTCAGCCCCCAACTCAGATTGCCCTCAGTGGCTTCGGCGACATTGACGGCCTCGACGGTGCAAGCCCTACCCAAATCCTCGACGAAGCCGCAATCGAATTCGAAGACGACGACTACTATGACATCAATTCAGACGAAGAGATGTTGGACGGACCTGCATCTGCTGATGGCAGCGACACACAAAAGGACTTTAGTCTCATTCGACGTGTGCACCATGAGAACACCAACGATACAGAGATTCGACGGTTTGATACTTTCATCTACGAGGGCATCTTGACACAGTATCGGCCGGAGCTTGTCGCCAACCCTCTGAAGAACCCGAAGACAGCGAGAGTGTTTCTGCACTTTATCCATGTAACCGGTCCGATGCTTTCCATCTACGAAAGGAACCCTCGAAACTCGTCACTGCTAGATGACGGTCCCGTGTCGCCGTCACACCAGAGCATGTGGACATATACCATACCGCAACTGGCACTGAAGAACCAGAGCTTGCTTCACGCTATGCTTGCCTTGGCGAGTCTCCACATCGCGAGACTGCAGAAAGCTTCCATCACTCCCTCATGGAAGCATTACGCTTACTCCCTGAAGCGGCTGGGTAGAGCACTTGCGAACCTGAAGAAGCGGCATTCGACGTCGACACTTGCCACGTCTCTTCTCCTCGCATACTATGAGATCATGATGGCTGAGCACACTAAGTGGACTACGCATGTGGTCGGTGCAGCACAGCTAATCGTCGAACTCGATTTCCGATCTCTCACTCAACGCGCACGGAAGCTAAGAATCGCGCAGTCCGCTGAAGAACAACTCTTCCCCTCGCAGAACCCCAACATGCTGATCGATCTCAAACAGTTCGACGACCTGATGGAACGGAATAACATGATGGTCAACGAGTCACTGGTCAGTACCATAGTGGGGAAGAGGATCAACTACGACGACTTCGGTAGGGTCATTGAAGAAGAGTCCTTGCACCAGGACACAGATAGGACAAAGACGGAAACGTTTGACCTGCAAGAATACGAGGGGCTTCAGGATCTGTATTGGTGCTACTGCCGCCAGGACATGTTCGCCAGTGTGGTAAGCGGCAATCCCTTGTCGTAAGTACGGCCCAGCTGCTACAAACCTTGCCAGTAGCTGACCTCAGCAGAATGGACTACCGCAGATGGCCGGACTGCCCTCCGAGAGCCCCCTTCGGCCGTATCGACGCCCTCTTTGGCTCACAAGATCACGTTATACTGCTGCTCGGCCGCATCGCGGACTTTCTTGTACGAGATCGAAGTCGGAAGATAAGACAAATTGAAGCGAATGGAGGACATTGGAGACCGGCGCCCGGGACACCAGGAATAGGCCCAATGGGCCCACCACAGCAAGGTGGTCGAGGACAGACGTCTCCTTCACAGCCAAGGGGACCGCCCGCTCATATGCAGGGGCCACCGCCAGGTTGGAGAGGACCGCAACCACCAGGAGCACCGATGGGCGGTGGAGGCGATATGCCAGGGCCATCATCCCAGCGGCCACCTACTGGCCCTCCATCTACCGCCGGACCAGGATTTTACGGAATGGCACCTTCAAGCGGACCCTCTTCTCTTCCCTCCAGCTACACGAACCCCAACGCCACTACCCCGAAGCCACAATCCGCCCCAACGAACCCACCTGACGACATTCCCGATCTCGCAGCCGCCTGCCAAGCTGCCCTGAATGAATGGAACACAATCTTCCACGCCCACGCAACCGTCGCTTCCCTGCTCTCTCGCAACCCAGACTTCGCGCCTTTGACCGCCGACCTCCACCCCTCAATCAGCACCACGCCCTTCGGCCCCGCCCTCGTCTACCGCAGCTTCGACATCTCCGTCCTCTGGATGCTACTCCACCTCGCCCAAATCCTCCTCCTCCGTTCCCACCCAGGCATGCCACCCGCGTCCATGGTAGCCGCCGCCGTTGGCGCTCCAGCAACACAGCCATACGCAATACTCATCGGCCGCATTGTGGCGGGCCTCCCATTACCCAGTCCGCGGGCGAACACGCAGTTGACGCCTTCCTTGGGCGGAGCACATATCGAGAGTGGCATCTGTCTGTTTTTCGCGGGCGTGCAGTACCAAGATCCGAAACAGAGGGAGTGGCTGATTGAAAGGTTGTTGGAGGTGGATCGGCAGACGGGGTGGGCGAGCGCGGGCGTGATTGCCAGGAGTTGTGAAACAGCGTGGGAGAGAGCGGCGGAGGCGGGAAGGGGGCCACCGTACGGGCCCAGAAGGACGAATAGGTTTGGGGATGGTAGGAGTGGGGAAATGCCGCCCTCGGCAGGAGGAAATCATGCACAAGGGAAGGGGGAAGGCGAAGGTGGAAAGGGAGGTCGGGCCCCTCGATCTGAACGATCAGCAGACAGGTCAGCAGAAAAGCAGCCCACAAATACGGAGGGCGATGGCTCTTTGGCTACGCATCGGAAAGCGGACAATTGGGATGAGAATGAGAGGCGGTTTGTGGTTCGGCATCGCAAGGGGTATCTGCCGTGGGCCATGAATTTGTTGGCTGATGAGGAGGATCTGAGGGTTGGCATGGAGGCTATGGGAGTTTCGGGACGCGGTAAAGGGACTGGAGATGAGGAAAAGAGGACGTGAGGAGGGAGACGGGAGGTTGCGAAGTTTGCGGAAGGGTAATGATGTAACGAGGTCTCTTTAACAACAATTTACATGCAGTCCAAGCTGCTCTATTCATGATTTGTCTTTCGGGAGTTTAGTTTTTGCTTGTAGTGTTAATTATCAAAATATGTTTCCCGTGGAACATAGATCTATGTCGCAGTGGCATCTAGGCGAAAAAGGTCGCAGTGGCATCTAGGCAAAGAAAAGGACTGGTAACGCTGCCCTGGCCCCGGGGTTGACAGGAGGCGTACTCTTCAGTCTGCCCGCGTACCTTCTCTCCCGCCTGCCTGATCCAGCCAAGTCCGCCTCACCACCATCCCCACTCCGCCAAAAAAAAGTGTCAAAATGGCAAAAAAAAGAACTCCTGAAACCTGCTAGTTACCAGCAGACGAATGTTGATGAGGACGGGACTCGAACCCGCGCCACTTTCGTGACCAGGAAATTAATGCTAAGGATAACCTTAACCTGGCGCCATAACCAACTCGGCCACCTCACCGGTTTTGATGTTTGTGTTGTAGAAATTAAAGAATATGTAGTAAAAATGGGAGGAGGGGAGGTGACTACCGCCTTTGTGGGTGGGAGAACATCAAAGCGAGAACGACGGACGCTGGCTTAATTTTACCTCGTAAAGTTAAGGTTCTGTCGGCTAGATCCATTCAGCGGAATCACCCACGAGAATACCCCGCGGACGTCATTGTGTCCTAGATCACCACATCGGCGTTTCATACTAGTCTAGCGGAAATCTCTCCGGAAGCTTCACGCTATGTACCTTCAATTCCGTGCTGAACCCTCCTCTTTGACCAACCTAAGCCCCGAAACCTACCTATGTAGTGATACCATCATACCTACGGAATCTCACGCGCCGAGCAATCCCGTTCGAAAATCCTCATCGCACCGTCCCTCACCTACACCAAATATGTCTGACCCATCCCCTAAACCCTTTCCTCTCCTCAACCTCCCACTCGAACTCCGCTTCAAAATCTACGATCTCGCTCTCTCTCTCCCTTCCACAATCCCGCTCGGCCAAAACAGAACCTTTCAACTATCATGCCGCCGCCCTCGACTCCCGACCCTCGTCTTCGCGCTTCTCCGCACCAGCCGCCAAATCCATGACGAAGTACGCGCCCTCGTATATTCGCACACGAAATTCATAGTCCGTGGATTCTATGACGAGATGTGGAGCGCGAAAGATTGGTTCAAGGGTATTGGGTCGAATGCGGGGTTTGTGCGAAGACTGCAGTGGGAGTTTGCGCCGGGGGATTTGGGCGTTGCGATGGGGATGAAGACGGCGCTGTTTGTGGATATGCTGAAAAGCGCGGGTGGGATAAGAGAGGTTAGGATCGTGCTGGGGGAGGATTTCAGTGGGGTTGGTAAGGAGGATGAGATAGAGATTAGAGCGTTCTGTGAGACCTTGGTGCGGACGGTGGGCGTGGAGAGGGTGGTCGTTGGGGGTGGGAAAAAGGGGTGGTGGAGTAGGAGTTTGAGGGAGAAGTGGGGGATGGAGCCGGGGGAGAGGTTTTGTGTTTTGGATGTGCCGGAAGAGTAGGAAAAGGTGCTCAAACACGGTTGACATCCCAATGACTTTTGTAGAGATGCCATTGTGAGACGACGATGTCAAGATGAGGGATCTGGAGTCCGCGAGGAGACGAGAACAAGTCGGGCCAGGTACCTGACGATGTTGATCGAGAAAGGAGCTGCAGCCCACTGAACAGCTGAAGAAGTAATAGTGTACATCGTACGGGATCCCACGATGAGGATGGCCAGAGCCTCGAGAATGAGCTCAGGCAGCAGCAAGTGTGGCAGGTGGTAGTGCTTGAGACATAGGGGCACCCACCAGGGCACTGAAATGGGTTCAACGTAACGTTCTTCCCGCTCCACGAGCAGTATTCCAAACCATGACTATCTGCCTCCGCAAGCTCTTTTCTCCCGCCTTCTCATACACTGGGAATGCTGCAAGTCGGCATGTACGCCTTCCAATCCCCTCCCAGGTCTCTCTTCTCAGTACTCATAACTCAACAACACACTACCCTCCCAATCCGTCCACGCTTCTTCGGCTTCACCCTGCGTCTCAACAACCCTGAGCAGGTCCCTCAACGCCTTCGTCCTTCCACTGGGATCACATACACTCGCCATTCCCGCAGCCAGGAAGCACCATTCCGCCCTATTAACCACCGCAAGCTCTTCAACCTCCGGGGACGACTCATCCGTGATCGGATATCTGCCTTGCAAGAAAGCATAGTACGTAGTCGGCGTCATCCACTCGCGCACATCGAGAAGCAGTTCAGTGTACCTGGTGTGGTAGGTGCGTGCGGTGTCTGCATGACCATGTCAGCAGGGGTAGAGAAGAAGAAGAGAAGACGTTACTTATGATCTTTATTTTCATCTCATCCACAAGCTCCTCAATCACCACCTCTCTCGCCTCAAACGTCGCGTTCTCAACACGCTTGACGCATACCCTGCGTCCGTCTACCACAACGCCGTCGAGCTCTCTGACTGCGCGGTCTGCTTCACCTGCGCCGCCTAGCACCTCGATCCGGACACGGAGAGGCGCGAGGAAGGACCGGACGTTGTGGAAGTCGAAGTCTGCGATGCGGAAGCCGGTGAAGAGGGTGCGGATGTCCGATTTTGTGAGGGAGGGGGGGAATTTAGAGAGTTCGATCGCGGAGCGAGTGGGTGACGGGTGCAGTGGTGGGAGTACGAGGTTGAGGGTCGGTGGAGGGGAGGGAGGTAGATGGGCGGCGGCCGTCATGTCGGATAGAGACTTTTTGGGGGAGAGCGCGTGCAGGCTGGTTTTGAGGAAGCGTTTGGTGGTGGTCCAGTGCGTCATTGCTCGGTCGTTTGAGAGAGTGGCAGAAGAGACGAGGGCTGGGTCATGCTGGGTGTCGTCTGAAGGGGGGAAGGTGAAGAAGGGAGGAGTGGCCAGTTGAAAAGATTGTGGTGATGGTGGTGATCA
Source organism: Sporormia fimetaria CBS 119925 (assembly GCA_010093795.1). Classification (NCBI taxonomy): domain Eukaryota; kingdom Fungi; phylum Ascomycota; class Dothideomycetes; order Pleosporales; family Sporormiaceae; genus Sporormia; species Sporormia fimetaria. The sequence continues at coordinate 707,275 of MU006568.1, forward strand.
TGGTGAAAGAGGAGTGAAGGTGAAACAAACAGGTGAGACAATTGTAGTGAAGGAAAAGTGAATAGATTTATGAGGAATTCATGACATGAGTGCAATGCAAGTTTCCACGTGCCTCCAAATCAGTACGAAAACTAACGACCTCCCGCGTATGTCTGAGGCGAGGCAGTGCACCTTGCGATAAGGTGATGCGTGAGAGGCAGCATGTCGGGAATGCCAGTTTTGAGTGTATCTTCAAGATGTCGACAAGTTGTAAACGTGATAGATCTCTGTCCTGGCGTAGCCTCTGGGTAGGTAGCTACTCGTATAGTCCGTACCATACTCCCAGATCTTCATCGCTGAGTGTGGGATTGCCAGCTCTTATGAAACCGCTACAGAAGCAGAGACAGATTCTGCCACCCCTTTCAAGCGAATATACGCGGCTCCAGTTGTCTTACAAGATACTCGAGGTCTCGGCGCCGACATATTCTCCTTGGGTTGTATCTTCATGGAGATGGTGGGCACCATACGGTCATCATACCAGAAAAGCGAGAAGAAGGCGCTGCGGCTGGCAAGGTGCTCAACGCTGCCCTCGTCTGGTGCGGCAGTATTTGCAGGAAGACTGCCTCCCCTTCTCTTCAAGGAATGACTGAATTTGCGAAGTCGTCCCAAAAATGTTGAGTGTTGCGCCACCGTCTTACCAATTCTCGATCAAATCCATTACTCGGGTTGCAACAGTGAAATGGTGCAGTTCGGGGGCTGCGACAGGACTGCGCATGATTAGGGCACCATGGACAAAATGTGGATGAAGAAATGACGTCTTCTTCTCGCCCAGAGATTACAAATTTTTGCACTGGCTTCTGGTCAGTTCATGGCCAGCATGGAGACCCTGACCAACACCATGCCACCATGTACCCATTCCCGATCGGGCAGTCCACGATACCTGATTGATATCAATGACTGCACGGCCGTGAGGATGACGTGCATCGTCGAATGCGTCACCAGCGGGTCCTCTCACAGTTTGTAAGAACCGTAAGCCTTCCGATAGAGCCAAGTCGGTCATGGGATGAAAAGCAGTGGGCTGAAATGTGTGGGACCTCGCGAGATGTGCTTGGGGTTGGCTTGGTCGGCGCTACAAAGGGTAGGGTGATGCCTTGGCCCGAAAGGGTTTGGCGTTACGCGTATGAGTGCAGGAGCCACACGATGACGTTGCTGGGGTACTTACAGGAGACGGCAGCCACACCCTTAGCATTCCGGAGCTTGACGACAACACCTCATCACTTGTCCAATTCTTTCGCAACACCTTCTATCCTTTGGCGATGGCTCAGCGAGGGCAGGCAGCAGATTACTACAGCGGCGTTCCTGCCCCTCCAAACGCCTATAATCAGGCTGGCGGGCCAACGTATGGTCAGCCACCGCCTGTCTACGGGCAGGATTATGCACCCCCACCCGGTCCACCCCCTGGCAGCCAACAACCCTACACCAGCGGGACGCACGGTTACAACCAGCAAGCATACACCAACGGGGTCCAGGGATACAACGAGAAACCCACTTTTGATCAGACGTTCCGGGTCCAGAAACCCAAGTACAATGATTGGTGGGCTGGTCTACTGTTCATTGCTGTCTTCCTAGGATACGTCGCTGTGTCGGGTATAGCCATACACGGATACTGTATGTTGACTGCAAGCTTTATCTGCATGACAGCTTACGCTTCTAGCAAACACAATCGGGTTCAATGGCGGCGGCATATACGGTAGTCAGAATGACTTCGGTCTCGATACCAACACCATAGTCCTTTTCGCTTTCGTCCTTACCATCGCTGTCGTCCTCAGCTATGCGTACATGTGGGCGGCTCGCACATTCACTAAACAATTCATCTGGATTACCGGTATGAACATGGCCAGTTCCAGTCGGTCATCTGGGCACCATCTGACGGACTCGCAGGCATCCTGAACATCATATTCGGCTTCGTCACTGCCATATACATGCTCTCGCGGCGGTACTGGTCCGGCGGAATAGTGTTCCTCCTCTTCTCGATATTCTACGTGATCTGCTTCATATCATGGATTCCAAGGATACCGTTCTCCGTCCTTATGCTTCGCACAGCGATCGACATCTCTAAGAGGTACGGGCACGTGTACCTTGTGTCCCTGATCGGCGGCCTGCTAGCAGCGGCACTAGGAGCCTGGTACTCGGTGACCCTGGTTGCTATATACGTTAAGTACCATCCTGGCGACAACACAGTGGGCAATCCTGGCTGCGCCACAGGTGCTGGTGGCTGCAGCCAAGGCAAGGTCATAGGCCTCATCGTCTTCGTCACGTTTGCCATGTACTGGATCTCAGAATGGCTGAAGAACACGATCCATGTCACAATCTCCGGGGTATACGGTTCGTGGTACTTTGCTGGCAAAAGCTTCCCAAGGGGTGCCACCCGAGGCGCCTTCAAGCGAGCGGTTACCTACAGCTTCGGGAGTATCAGCTTGGGCAGCCTTATTGTCGCCATCATCCAAGGGCTTCGCCAAATATGCTCTGTTGCGCGAAATTCGGCATCACAAGACGGGAACATTGTGGGGGCCGTAATGTTCTGCGTTCTCCAGTGTTTCATCTCGGTCTTGGAATGGGCTGTTCGGTTTCTGAACCGCTACGCTTTCTCTTATATTGCTCTCTACGGGAAATCGTATGTTGTTGCGGCCAAGGAAACCTGGAGGTGGGTATCGTCGTATGAGAAGCCGTGGCTACGCGCTAACTTCCAGTAGAATGATCAAGGACCGCGGCATCGATGCTCTTATCAACGAGTGCCTCATCGGGCCCGTCTTCTCAATGGGGGCGACTTTCATTGGGTATGCCTGCGCACTCCTTGCGTACCTCTATCTCCTCTTCACGTCGCCGGCATACAACCAGGACGGCGGCTATACACCGGTTGTGGTAGCGTTCGCGTTCCTCATCGGGCTGCAGGTGTGCCAGATCTTCACGACGCCGTTGGTGAGCGGGGTAGACACGATCTTCGTCGCAATGGCCTGGGACCCTGAGGTGCTTATGAGAGACCACCCGGATCTCTACCAGCAGATGATACAGGTGTATCCGCACGTGCAGCAGGCCATCCACGCTTGACGGAGGGGTCCGAAGAAGTTCGGTTACAGTTTGTCGAGGGACGCGGTAACCGAAATTGTCTCCATCAGACCCACGTCTACGAGGCCGCCGGCCGGCTTGGCAGCAGTCTAGCAAACGGGAGACGGAAGCTATTCAGACCTTACCAGGGGTATGACGTATATCATCGTGGCATTCACGCTAGGGCGCTGGGCGCTGGGAGTTTGAAGGGTCCTTCGTAATCGACGAGTGGAGGGGTGATTGTGGGACGCTCGGAGACGGATGCTGGGCCCTTCCACGGCCGGGACGCGAACTGGTGGGCAGATGCGTGGTGCGGTCATAGTGGAGTGGGTTCGTGCGGTATTAATGTAGTTAATGTGGTATCGTCTTGGGCAGTAGTGCAGGTGTTGAGGCGGAGCACAGCGGTGTTGCTAGTCCCAAGTCTGCTACGTAGCGGAGGAGAGAGGAGGCAGACTAAAAAGTTAATTGAGTTCCCCGAGTACAAATGTCTCCAGCCCCCCCGCGCCGCCCAGGCTGCAACCTGCACTGCACCTGCATCTGCTCCCTCCCAGCCGTCCAACACCCGCACGCCCTCCACGCTGCACATCCCGCCCTCGTCATTGCTTCTGCGCCCACGTCGGACCACACCCTGCCCACCTCTCGCCTACCGATCTCCTCGCACCCAATCGATCGCCCCGGCGTCTCACAAAACCCGCTGTCAACACTGCCCCGACGAGCTCCCCGACTTGTTTCACGGCTGTGTTGTGTGTCGCCAGCTCAGCAATCGCCTTGTCAGACCGCCAGAGAGCTGCACACTCGCGACTCAGCAGAGGAGGAACAGCCTGCAGCTAGAGCCTCGCTGCACACCGCAAGCAGGCAGTAGGGTTAGACTCCGGTAAGTGAAAGAACAGCAAAACAGCTTTGACCGCATTCTCTCCCCACGTTCACCCGCCGACGAGTACTGGCGCTGTGCACGGCCCTGCTCCCCTCGCGCCTGCCCTAGTTCCCTAGCCCCCGCAGTGTGCCTTCCGAGCCTGGGCGCCTCACCTCCCCCCTCTCCCTCCTACAAAAGCCGCCTTTCGCTCACCTTTTCTGTTCCTTTCTTCCTCTCACTCACTACTCCACTTTCTCTGCTTGCCTCAGCTTCTCCAATTTCAAGCTCTGTCTCACTCAATTGACAGCTACTCCGCTTCCTACCGAACCCGCTTCTTCCACTCACCCACCACACACCATGCCTTACGATAAGAAAGCAGTCCACTTTGGCGGCGGCAACATCGGCCGTGGCTTCGTGGCCGAGTTTCTGCACAACTCGGGCTATGAGGTCGTCTTCGTCGATGTCATGGACGCCCTCATCGACACGCTACAAAAGACGCCCAAGTACACCGTCACCGAGATTGGCGAGGATGGCGAGCGTACCTTCACCATTGACCACTATCGTGCCATCAACAGCAAGCACGAGATGCCCAAGGTCGTTGAGGAGATTGCCTCGGCCGACGTCGTGACGTGTGCTGTTGGCCCCAACATTCTCAAGTTCGTCGCTGAGCCCGTCGCCAAAGCCATCGAGGCCCGCACGCTCGACTACCCTCTTGCCGTCATTGCCTGCGAGAACGCCATCAACGCCACGACGACCTGGAGAGGCTTCATCGAGAAGTACATCGAGGAGAAGCTCAACAAAGACACCCTGAAGACCATCGACCAGCGCGCCCGCTTCGCCAATTCGGCTATTGACCGTATTGTCCCACAGCAGGACGCAGATGCCGGTATGAACGTCAAGATTGAGAAGTTCTTCGAGTGGTGTGTTGAGCGGAAGCCCTTCGAGAACGGCGGTAAGCAGCCTGCCATTGAGGGCGTGCACTTCGTCGACGACCTCGAGCCCTACATTGAGCGCAAGCTCTTCACTGTCAACACATCCCACGCCACAGCTGCGTACTATGGCCACAACCGTGGCGTAGCGTGCATTCACGAAGTCCTCGAGGACAAGGAGCTACACGACATTGTACGAGCGGCCGTCAAGGAGACGGCTGTCCTCATCGTCGACAAGCACGGCATCTCCAAGGAGGAGCAGGATGACTACGTCGAGAAGATCGTCAAGCGTATCTCCAACCCCACCCTCAAAGACAACGTCGAGCGTGTCGGCCGTGCCCCGCTCCGCAAGTTGTCTCGCAAGGAGCGCTTCATCGGCCCTGCCGCCCAGCTCGTCGAACGCGGCCACAAGGTCGACGCTCTCCTCGGTGCCATCGAGATGGCTTTCCGCTTCCAGAACGTCGAGGGTGATGACGAGTCTGCCGAGCTCGCCAAGATCCTCAAGGAGAATAGTGCGGAGGATGTCGTCGCCAAGGTCACCGGCCTCGAGAAGGATCATCCTCTGTTCAACCAGATCGTCCCCATCGTCAACAAGGTGCAGAAGCAGGGCAACGGACAGGCCGCTCTCTAGGAGTCGGCGGACAAGGTCCTTGACCAAAAGATGATGAAAATGGGAATTGTGGCGTAGACTTGACTGAGATACCATTCGGGAAACTGCTTTGATTTGGGCGTTGGTCCAGCTGCAAGCACATACTAGCACGGGCGAACCAGGCGTTCGGGCGTGCGATGAGATACGAGAAATGAATCATGGACATCTTATTTGAATTATTTGAATTCCTTTTGTGACCTCTTCTATGTGACCCACCTCCTTCGATATCCTCTATACTATATAAAAGTTCGAGATGTTGAATTTCCACGTCTGTGTCCCATCAGTACACATCAAACCCGCCACACGGCATCCGCCATCTTCGCAACCTGGGCCATCTCCTCGACATCATGCACCCGAATCACATCCGCACCCCCCTGTATGGCCGCCGTCACCGCCGCAGCCGTTCCCCACGTCCTATCCTTCGCCTCTTTCACCCCAGTAATCTGCCCGACAAACTTCTTCCTACTGGGTCCGACTAACCACGGCAAACCATGCAACCCTGGATACCGACGTAGTTCATCCAGTCGACGCAACAGTTCAAGATTATGTTCCTGCGTCTTCGCAAACCCAATCCCAGGATCCAGGATTATCCGCCATCGCCGAATTCCTGCGGCTTCGGCAGCGCGTACACGTTCCAAGAGTTCAGCACCCACGGTTTGCACGACACCGTCCGGGTAAGATGCCAGAGAATTCATAGTCTCGGGCGTGCCGCGCATGTGCATGAGGCAAACTGTGCAGCCGAGTTCAGCGACCGTGGGCAGCATAGCGGGATCCAGGAGGCCGCCGCTGACGTCGTTGACGATGTCTGCGCCGGCGTTTATCGCTTCTCTTGCGACGTCAGCGCGGTACGTGTCGACGCTTATAGCGATGGCGTTTGCGTCGGGCATGGAGCGGATGAGGTGGACGGCGGGGAGGACGCGGGCGAGTTCTTCGGGGCCGGAGACTTGGTGGGCGCCCGGGCGGGTGGATTGGCCGCCTAGGTCGATGATGGTGGCGCCGTGGGAGATGTGGGATTTTATGGTGTTGGAGAGGGTGGTGGGGGGGAGGTTGAAGTGTTGGCCGCCGTCGGAGAAGGAGTCGGGGGTTAGGTTTAGGATGGACATTATTTTTGTGTCTCTCGTGGAGCTGTGGGCGGTTATTGTTGGGAGGATGGGGTGGAGGGTTTGGGTGATGGCGAGGGGGGTTAGGGGGGATATGGGCTCGTCGAGCGGTGGGAGGGAGGAGAGATGTTGGGCGAAGGAGCCGGTGGGGAGGGAGGGGGATGAGGGGAGGCGTTCGTCTGGTATGAGTCTAGGAATCTGTCAGTGAAGTTCAGTAGATCAGACAGTGAACGGACTCGCATAGCGGCCGCAACACAAACTCTCTCTCAAGCATCAGCTTGTGAGGAACCTGTAGCCGTTCATTCGTGATGACTTCATGGTCATACAGTACGATATCAAGGTCTATATTCCGGGGACCCTTGTCGATGACCTTGAGTCTTCCCATCTTGTTCTCAATTGACTGAAGTTCGTCGAGCAATTCCATTGGTCGTAATGATGTCTCGATCTAGCCACACGTCAGCACGTGGGCACGCGACTGATCGGTTCGGCCTACTTCGCAGACGCCATTGACGAATTTGTCCTGGTCCAGAACGTACATGGCACGAGTCTCCCATAGACTGCTGGTCCGGGTGATTTTGATGCGGCCACTGGATTCCATGTGCTTGCAGGCGGCTTCGATTGCGGCTACTCGGTCCCCGAGGTTGCTTCCTAGGGCGATGTAGGCTCGATGTGCCATTCTGGGAGAGGTGTGCATTTGGCGTATCCAGTGGGACAGGAGTACTTTTGGTTTTTTTCTTTCTTTGGTTGACCAGGGAATTGTGTTTGTTTTGAAGCTTCTATAATCGAAAACAGACCGAGTCAGAGGTCCACTGAAGATTCTGCAACAGCTTTCCGTCCTGTGTGTGCTTCTACTCGCACGTCTAACACTGTTCGATACAATGTTTCTGTAGCCAGCGGCACATGCGGACATAGCCGTTAGCTCGCTGTGGACGGCCTAGCGAAGCAAAGGGCTGGATGGGTAACAGAAAAAAGATCAGACGGGATGAGCAAAGAGCTTGACTGCCAAGTCTGGGGTAGCTCGTTCGGGTTCCCAGCCGTCCCCGGACCCGTGATGCGGGGCACTTGCACGTCTCGGGTTAGGCGCATTGCAGTGGGCCTCGGTTCGGCTACAAGTCGTCTGAGCACTCCTCACGCTCCATAAGAAGGAGCCGCCTTCCACCTGTTGCTTCTTTCATCTCCTCACCTCTTCTGTGCATCTCTTCTCCTTCGCCACTGTCTTTAGATACCCAGTTACAGCACATCCATTCAACGTCCTTCGCCATGTCGTCCCCACGTATGTCTCCCCGCTCGTGCATATGTCGCCCTCACTGACACGACTGTAGAGCAAATCCGCACCGCCCTCACGGATCAACTGAAGATCCAGCACCCCGTCCTTCTTGCTGGCATGAACGTTGCTGCAGGCCCCAAGCTTGCTGCTGCTGTTACCAATGCTGGCGGTATGGGCGTCATCGGTGGCGTCGGCTACACCCCCGACATGTTGAGGGAGCAGATTGCCGAGCTCAAGTCGTACCTCAACGACAAGAATGCGCCTTTCGGCGTTGACTTGCTCCTCCCCCAGGTTGGCGGCAACGCTCGCAAGACCAAGTAAGTAGCCAAAAGTATTGCTGCAGACAAACTAACAACAGTCAGCTACGACTACACCAAGGGCAAGCTCAACGAGCTCGTCGACATCATCATTGACTCCGGCGCTAAGCTCTTTGTCTCCGCCGTCGGTGTGCCGCCCAAGCACGTCGTTGAGAGGCTCCACAAGGCTGGCATCCTCTACATGAACATGATCGGCCACCCCAAGCACGTGAAGAAGTGCCTCGACATTGGCGCCGACATCATCTGCGCCCAGGGTGGTGAGGGTGGTGGCCACACGGGCGATGTCCCGACCACGATCCTCATCCCCACCGTTGCACAGCTTTGCAAGGGCCACAAGTCGCCCCTGACCGGCAAGGACGTCCTCGTTGTTGCTGCTGGTGGTATCTTCAACGGACAGACCGTTGCCGCTGCCCTCAACCTCGGCGCCTCCGGTGTCTGGGTTGGTACCCGCTTCATCCTCGCTGACGAGGCCGGCGCACCCAAGGCTCACCAGGAGGCCGTCCGCACCTCTGGCTTCGACGACAACATCCGCACCATCATCTTCACTGGTCGCCCGCTCCGCGTGAGGGCCAACCCTTACATCCGCAACTGGGAGGAGAACAGGCAACAGGAGATCAAGGACCTCACCAGCAAGGGTGTCATCCCCGTCGAGCACGATCTCGAGAAGATGGGCGACGACTTGGACGACGATACCATGGACAACGCCCGCCCCTTCCTCATGGGCAAGGCTGCCGCCGTTGTCAACGAGAAGAAGAGCGCACGCGCCATTGTCGACGAGCTTGTCGGCGATGCCGTCAAGTGGCTCCAGACTACCAACGGCTACATCGTCTCCAAGTCCAAGTTGTAGGTGACGAATGTTGTTTCTCATGACCTCAAAATTTTTGCAGCATTTTGGCGAGCTTCTGTCTATAACCTATGACAATATATTATTATCCATGTCTTCTTGATTGAAATCGTTCCAGGACTCAACTCCGCCACAGTTGGTGATGTTCATAACTTCAGTACTCAGCCACCCTTGGGGTGTTCCGTCAGCTGCAGGATCTCGCGCCTCATTTCCATCTGATTGGGCACTATCCGCTGGACAACACTCAGGCACCCTTGATTAATGCTCAGCTCTCTCCTCGACCTCCTAGGATTGTTTCGCAATCCTTCGACAATGTCTACAGCGCCCAGTTGCCCGTCATGCGACGACAGTCCGCTCTCGATTCTCGCCAATGTGATCGGAATCGTTACCTTTGCCTACCTACTACTCGTCGGGCTGTCATATCGGGCAGATACAATCGCACATGCGGAAGCGGATATCCGCAAGATAGAACTCGAAGCGCAGATTGCTAGTGTCAGATTCCGGCAGTGGAAAGACGAGATGGAAACGCCAAAGCTCTTTCCCCTCAGCTGCTACATCACTACTGCGACTGCCCACATCGAACTGCACAGCTTACGAATCTCGCTCTTTTCATATATTGGATTGAAGGATCTGCTTCTTCGCGTGGCCAATAACCCTGATCGAGCCTCGTTGACCCCGTATGCCACCACTTTCGAATTGTTCGCACATCCAACGACAGTGGGGCGGTTTTTACGGTTCTGGTTCAACTGGAGATTTGTGCGGAGGCGTAATCAACTTAGCGAAGGCCTTGAACGGTTCAATGCTTTACTTGAGGGCGCCCAAAGTATGGCCAAATTCGAAGAGTAAGTAGGAGCCGAAGCAAAGGTGTTCGATCACTCAGGCTGATTTGACTAGTATTGAAAGCGACATTGTCGAGATGCGTAGGTTCATCTCTCGCCAGCTCGCGCCCTCGCTGCAGCTACTATCTGGAAAGGTAGTACCATCGGACGTTGTGCTTGAGGGGTTGCAGATTGCACTGCGTGGGATTGAAAGACACCTTAAGCTTTTGAAGAAGCAAAGAAAGAGGCGGGACCGCACGTCTGAGGCTGGCGGTCAGACTGACAATGCTGTAAGTGTGGAAGGTGATGGGAGGCCTGGTAGAGATGAGCGGCTGAATGGACGGCTGCAAGCGCTCGAGAGGTTGCTTCGAGAGGTAACATGGCTCAAGGCGCAGTCGGCACAAAGGTTGAGGCCGAGCTCAACGTCGGTGACTAAGTCAAACTCGAAGTCTTCTCCCGCCCAGAGTGGCAGCGTTGTTTGAGGTCCAGACACTCGATGAGCCTCTGAGGTGGATAAAGGGAATAGTCTACTCCTTGACAAGTTTTATACTTCACGTTTTCAAGCTTATCCAAAGCCTTGTGTTGCTGGCTTTACTTTCCTAAGAGCTTTACTTAATGTCACGGTTTGTCCATAAGTATAAGTATAACATAGTAACTAAGCGCCGTTATGTGGAAGTCGCTATCATGATGGATAATGGGATCATGGTGGAAAATGGATTCAGGAAGCTCTGTGTTGTGTCAAGATTAATGGAACCGGTACTCCTGTTCTAGTCCTTACTAAGTGCCTACTATCGATTTGCATCATACTACACTATTCTTTGGAGCCCGTGCTCGAACACTGCCAGAGTCCAGCTGACTGTAGGATGCAACACTGGCGCCCATCAGCTGATACGGGAACTCTATGTTCTAGCGAACGAGTATGCAATGTTTTGCGGATGCGCAGGGTACTGTCAACAGCATATTTGGGGTTAAGGAGGCGGTGTCGTAATCACTACCTTTATGCGATAGGGAATAAAATGTGTGTTAAGGAAGGAAAATAAAACAGGTCAGATTGAGGATACCCTATAACTATAAATTGACGGTCTCCCACTCATTAGGGTTATGCCCCTCAATCAAAGACCATACTTACAGTAGCAGCATAGGGACCATTATAATATTGTCCCTCCTATAGCTCTCCCTTCTAAAAGAGGTTTGCTAGCCTACACGTATACTAACTAGCTACCCTAGGCAATACGCTCTCTTACCTCTTGATACTAACGCTTTATCGTTAGGCACTATAAAAGAGTCTAGCTTAGAAGTTTACTATTTCTATCCCTAGCGTTAAAGGTACGTCTACTAACAGCACTACTACCACAACTCGTCTTTTCCTCGAGAAACGCTCCCTGGCAATGGGGAGTCATCCAGGACCCTAACACCATACAATCTAGGTCAGAGCACCTTAGAAGGCTGTATGTGTAGCTTGACTACTCGATAGAGTAAAACTGCCGTAACAATGTTGCTCGCCTTTTACAATGACGAAGATAGTTCCAGGACTAAACGGCGTTAAAGTAGGGTGATTGAGCCTTACACTTTATGAGCTTACAAAATGGATCAAGGAAGGTACTCAGCGGTACAAGGGAGGCTTACCTCAACAGGCCAATGCCAATGTTGTAAGGGGGTAAGAAATTGCGCTGCTGGCTTCGATGTCTCGGTTGTCGATGCACGTAACAAAAGTGACGAAGATATTCGGTGAAGTTGTGAGGAATGGGTATTCCACGGTATCTAACCGATCTTGGAGTGAGACTGAGGAAGGTTATAGTGAACAATGATGGTGAGTCTCATCGGCTGCAACGGCGAACAATATAACTGCCGAATGCGAGACGCGAGCCACATGAGAGAAAGGGAAGCATCTACCCATGCCCACTCTACCGTCATCATCACCAGATGAATAACATTCCCTGCAAAGCTGTTGTGTACGCCACGAGAGACCCTCCATATAAGAGAAGCAGCGTTGTTTGTGATCTTCATGGTGGCCATCCGCATGGCGCACAAGAGAGAAACGAGAAAAGAAGCGAGCTTTTATAGTTGACTTTCGCTATAGAGAGGGAGCAGGCAACTGCACGTTTTACATTTGCTACACTTGTTGAGTCCGAAGATGAGCATTGTCATAATCACTTGCTTTGCTTGACTCCGTCTTGACAATCGCTCATATCCTTCCGAAGGGTTCTTTCACCGAGCTAGTTTGACGAACACCCGTGGATATTGTCTCTACGATTTTTTTTGCAGAATCGACTTACATACTAAATGTGTAGAGCACGCGAGCGAGTTCGACGCGGGTGAATATACTGGTCTCTGATCTACCCTACTTTCCTTTTTGACGAGTGGTTTTGCAGTGTTTGAGGCTGCCCCGTGATGGAGGATTATACCCCGATGATGGTCATCATCAGCATCGTGGTGACCCTTCAGAAAAATTCCTATGGTAACTGAATGTACATCCATATGCACAAGGGAAGAACAGAAACCAGATCCCGCCACTTCGCTCAGTAAGCCCATGGATTCAGGTCACATTACACACACAGCATACGAATCAAGCACTTTCCAGAAAAAAATCGGAAACCGTATCACAATTCGAGACTTTCTAAAACCTCGCTCTAGCTACCGATATCCCCGCGGCAGTGACCGAAAGAAGATGCAAAGAGGAACATGAACATGCAAGTAGAAAATTCGCCAACGCCGTGATTAACCCCGCATAGCCGAAAAAGACATGAAAGACCGAGAGATAATGTGCTGGGTGTCTGCATGATATAGAGATGTTGCGTGTGGTGTGGTGTGCTGTAAGGCCGTGCGAGTGGTTTCATGCGTGCGCAGATGCGTCCGATTGTGATGTGTAGTCGTGCTCGTTTGTTGTGCAGGAGGTGATGTTCGGGTTGGAAAATAAACAGTCGAAATGGTCCAGGTTGGAGAAGATTCGCGATCTTGGGCGCTCGGAATGGGGTATCCGGTCGGCAAGAGGAATTCCGCGAGTTTGTCCTGGAGCCAAACTCCACATCCATCCTTCCATTGAAACTTCGCTCGGCAAGCAAGCCGAATACCACACCCCCAGCAAGCACAAGCAGAGTACTCCATGCAAGTCATGCACATGGCACCCCATTCAGCATCCCAAGTCCCTCACAACTCAAGCCTCTACAAGCCAACTCCTCAAAGCTGCATCTCGTCAATATCCCTCATAACAACCGCCATCTGCGCTCGTCTCGCCGCCTCAGCGAGCATCCCAAAATCCGCAGCGGCGTTGGGCATGGGTCCAGTGTTGCCCAGGGCCGATCTCGCATCTTGAAGTCCGCCTCCAGCGCTGGCTTGGGCTTGCTGATGTTGCGTTTGCTGCTGCTGCTGCTGGCGGTCATGTATCGAGGCGAAGAAGGACTGTCGGTGGTATGAGGATGACGGTGAGGGGAGAGGTGCTGAGGTAGTCGACGAGGGCGTTGAGAGAGAGGCTGTGCTGCTGTAGCTCGATGTGTGGGTCGATGTGGTGGAGGCCGGAGAGGTTGGGAGGACTGGGAAGGAGGGGCGGATAGGGTGAGAGGTTTGGGCGTGTTGTTGAGGGGGTTGGGGTGCGGTAGTCATCGTGGTGGTGAGTGTCCGATGGGATTGTCCTGGTTGCGGCGAAGTGGAGTTGGGGAGGTCGACGAAGTCGGGGTGTCTTGTGGGGTAGCGCAAGTCGTGAGTAGGTGAAAGAGACGGCAGAGCAGAAGGTGAAAGACGTGGGTATCGTCGGCGTGTGAGAAGGGGAATCACAAGCGTGAGCCGCGGTCCTGATATACCGATAGTGGTGTGTTCGACTTTCGGTATCCTGGGAATGAGGCACAGCTATAGTAGCGGACGGGCTAGGCGGCGATGTATGTCGGGCGCGCAATAAAGCAGATAGAACGGGTGAATTGCTCAAGTGGGTATCGCAATATGCAAAGGCAATTGCCTCTTATTTGGCCGGCGGAAGTGAGAAGATCTCCGATACGGAAGGTGTAATGGTGGGTTTAAGAACAGACCCAAGGGAAGAGCAAAAGTGCAGAAAGTGTGCAAGAAAGTAAGAGCAAGGGAGAAGGGGTCTCTAGAAGTAAGTGGAGAGAATGCCCATCGCCTGTGAAACGGCGTCGGGCGTGGTACGTGAGCCTCTTGCAAGCGGCTGGCAGAAAAACAAGCCTCGGCTCCGGCGGGGCACAAGCACAAGCGCCAACGGCTACCAGGGTTGACATGGAACTTCGACGCTTCTGAGAAAATCCGGCAGAGCACAGCGTCATCACCATCATCGATCGCGCTCCAATACTGCTGGTCGTACCTGTTTATTCTCGCCCAGCCAATTGACCCTTTCCCCAGAGCGTGCAACATGCCGGTTTGTAGTCCATTGGGATGATCTGGTGCCTTACTGATTGTCGCCCAAGCTCGTCATGCTATCGGGGTACCCCTCGGCGGGGAAGACGACACGCGCTGTGCAGCTCAAGGACGCTCTCGAGGCGCGTATCGTGAAAGATGGTGCTGCCGATGCTCGGATCGCCCGTCTCAAGGTGCACTTGATCAACGACCAGACGCTTGGCTTGTCGAGATCGGTGTACCATACTGCCAAAGCGGAGAAGGATGCCCGGGCCGAGGAGTACTCTGCTGTCAAGAGAGTGCTGTCGCGCGACGACATAGTCATAGCAGATGGCCTGAACTACATCAAGGGCTTCCGCTATCAGTTGTACTGCGAGGCAAAGGCTGTGCAGACGCCGAGCTGCGTGGTGAGCTTGGACACAGCTATGTTGTCGGCCCATAACTAATCCTCCCAGAGGTACACATAGGTACGCCCGCAGACAAGTGTCGAGAGATCAACAAGCGGTTGCTCGCAGACAAGGATCAGGATGGCGGATATGAAGAGGAGGACTTCGAGAATCTGATCTTCCGCTACGAGGAGCCGAACGGCATGACGAGATGGGACAGCCCGCTCTTCACCGTGTTAGACGAGGACGAGACGCCGCCGGTTGACGCGATATGGGAAGCCATGGTCGGCAGCGACGGCAAGGCCAAGGTCGTCCGTCCGAACATGGCGACGGTGTTGGTAGGGAGCACAACTATGCCTCAAACATCAGCACTGACTATCGTGTAGAAGCCAGCCACAGAGCAGAACTACCTCTACGAGCTCGACAAGACGACGTCCGACATCCTCGCTCAGATAATGACATACCAGAAAGACCATGCCGGGGAAGGAGGCGGCGAGATCTCGGTCCAAGGCGTCGACAAGGCAATCGAGCTTCCAGCAAACCCAATGACGCTTCCTCAACTCCAACGGATCCGTCGCCAGTTCATCACGCTGAACCGGCAGCACAACATCTCGAAAGCTCGGCTTAAGGAGATCTTCGTCGATTACCTAAACGATCAGTTCCTTCGATAACAACGTCGTCGCTTCGCGAAACTCGCAACCATGTACCACTGTGCACAGTCAGCAGGCAGGGGCCCCAGCTCAACAATGCCAACGCTCTCAGGCCTCCGAAGCTGTTCCCCACCGGTCTACAAGGGAGAGACCAAGAAAACCCCTCAGGCCCGCACACGGCTTCCCCAGATATCACCAACATCACACCCCCTGCTCTCCCCACACGGAAACAACCGGTTTGCGACGATGTGCTGCAGCACTCGACATCACAGTGGACTTCCTCTCCCTTGTCCACTCCTTCCAGGCTTCGAAACACCATTTCAAGATACTTTTCCCACGCGCACGTGCATGGCGCAAACCTCCGTTCACCCTGCCGGGCGTACCGCGACCGGGACCCGGCCACACCCGCGATCCTGGGGTGCTTCAATGCATGCAAGTCGACATGCATGGCAGGGTAACCGAAAGCGGTACATGAGATAATTCCGTCAAGGAGGGAGTCCGGATGGTAGACGCCGATGCTAGGGACCTTGCCGATGAGGAGGTCCGAATAGTGACGGCGCAATGGCATGGAAACTAAAACCATGCATGTCAGCGTCTCGGCGAGTCTGGGGAAACTCTGGGGCAAAAGTCAGGGGAATGCTGGCAGGCCAACACGTCAAACCCCAGAATCTGGGGTCTTGTCTTCAAGATCGAGGAGAACACAAATCGTAGACTCGAAAATAGATCCCAACAAACTATCATCAAGTCTTCGCCTGAACAGTGAGATGGACGACTGAAGCAAGACTTCTCTCCTGTCCATAAGACCACAAATTCCTCAAACAAAAGACGCCCAAAACCCCGTGTTTCTCCTTGTTACGGCCGTTTACGTTCCCGAACCAGCACAACTCGAACCGCCTCTTCGTATCCCTTTCCCTGCCCACCAATCTGACACAACAACACCAGCGCCCCAGTTCCAGCTGCCCAGCTGCACCCGACCCTAACCCACACTCCCATCCGCGCCCGCGCACCAATCTCTCTCTCTCTCTCTCTCTCTCTCAGCTCAACCGCCTCCCCATCCATTCCCCCCTCACAAAATTCCAGTGGCGTGATACATCTCACCCAAAAATCTAAAATCTCACACACCCCTGGCAGGTCATCCCGCGCGTCAACGCCAACACCCTTACCGCAGCCGCTAAGCACAGATAAATACATACACATGCATGCAAAGCGAGTTATACTGCATGCACCCCGCATCCAACCCATCTACCGCTCCCGTTGCCGTGGTTGTTTTATTCTAGATCTGCGATAGGGGAGCCGGAAGTCGGCATCACCTGCGCAGGGACATGGAGATAAATCAAGGGTTGGGTTTGGGCTGTTTGCTTTGGTGTGAGTTTTCGGTCATGTCATGGGAGTAGAGCGCTTATGGTGTTTGGATGTTGGGAGTGTGAGGGCTGGGTATGAGAATAGGAGGTGACGAAGAAACTAGTGAAGAAGGATATGTGGTGACGGATTAATGCAGAAGTTCAGAGGTTCCCGAACGTCGGCATACAGATGGGCATTTGAGGCTGAAGGCCTAGCTGGAACAACGCATCCTGCATTTGCCATTTTGATAACATGAGGAGTTTGGGGGGTAGACACTTGTTGGTGTAGAAGGTCTAGAATCCATACCTCGCTACCACTTGTAAAAGCCTAGCGTAACCTCTGGCGAAAGCGGAGTCGGGGTCAAGGAATCACTCCGATAGGTCCGGAGGGCGCGATATTGAAGAGACGGGCCCGCTCTGGGGCGAGGGAGTAGGAAGTGGTATCAAACTCCAAGGTCGTCAGCGTAAAGGTTCCTTCTAGCGTGTGAGTATGCCAGTTGGCCATCGTAACCACCTGCGTCGCCTATCCTGCCTAAAAGTCAAGAAAAAGACACAATCCAGCACAATCCATCACCCTCCGTCGCAAACCAAGGCGCAAAAAAACGACACAAATCGCGGAGATCGGAGGCGTGCTCAAGGAACCCCACACAACCAACCTGATTCACCTTAGCCATATGCAATGCGCAAGTTTCCATTCGCTATGCTTCGCTTTTGCTAGGCGACTACCGCGCACCAGTCCAGAGACAGTTTAGCCAGCGATGACACGCCTAACCCCCGCAAACCGTTCAACACCAGGGACAGGCATCCACGTAGATTACCATACGACGTTAGCGATGAGATCCCCGCGATGCGATGCGAGACTGGGTTTACCTGGGCTGGAGGGTGTGCGTTTTGGCGGTTTGGCAGCTGGCGTCATTTTAGAGGCACGGTGGCTGTGGGATACGAGGTGAGATGTGGGAGAGAAGGATGGAAATAGGCACAGGATGGGGTGATCTGATTCTGGTGTTTGATTCGAAGAAAAGAAGACTTGCGGCAAGCGAACAAAGCAAGGAGGAAGAGAAGGCAGAAGTAGTGAATGTCCAACGAGGTGTATTCGAAGAAAGATGGTCTGGTGGAAGAGCAGACCAGAATTTTGAGATCGCACTGTACAATCTGGAATACCAGGGTTATCAAACATGCAGCGCCATAAAGGTACCCCGTAGTCGCGCTTGTAGAAGGTTGTAATTTTCTTGTCCGAGACTTCACCGTCGGGTGGTGTTTGCCCTTCGCGTTGCCGGTGTGCATGTAAAAGCGCCAAGGACCCTGACTATCCCAATTTCGTGGTTTTCGATCGGACGTCAGTGAAACCGAGCCCGAGAAATGATGTGCACCGGTACCGTGTGGGTCGTCGTTGCTGGGTCGGCGATCCATTTACACGTGCTGTTACTGGCCGGTGGCGAGTATACCAAGGCGCGTTGTAACAGGCATGTCCTTGGAAAGTGAGAGGCGGGGGGAGGTGGCCGACGGCTATGACGTGTGTGCCGTGGGTCAAGACACTGTCAAGGCGCACTAGACATTCGAAGCGAGCAACAAGTTGAATTTTGGATATCTCAGGACGTGATATGACCAGAATCGCAATGAGATGATCAAGAACTCCCGCAAAGGCGCGTTGACAAGCCTAAACTTCAGAGAAAACGTCGCTTGACGCATTGGTCTTTCCAGGAGGGATAGGCCGTATCGTCAAAGTAAACCACCCCATAGGCAAAGAGTGTAGCTGTGAACCAACATCCGCGATTTTGTGGTATCTTGAAACCGGAACCGGAAATGAACGCAAAAAAAGACCGAGTTCGAACAAGAAAGAGGCCAAAAGCCGCGCCTCAACACCGCCTGCCGTAGAACACCGTGAAATCATGGATCATGCGGCCACCGGGGTTTACGACCTAGTGGTGTTACATGCCGTAAGTGTTGTCCATGCCAGCGAGCATGCTGGCATGGGTTGCGTTGAGATTCGGGATCATGATGCTCTGATATACCCTATCGTTGCTCGTGGCGGATGAAAAATCAGCGCAGTTGCCAAACTCGTCACCACTCGCCAGGCTGTCCTCGCTGAAGCTGAGCACGCTCTGTGCGGATGCCTGGTCCGCGACGTTATTCCAGTTCCAGGCTCCGGGCGACCAAGTCAGATTGGTCTCTGCGCCCGCGGAGAGAGGGGGGCACTCAAGAACCGCATCTGCCGGGGTGCCTCCGTAGATGGAGTCATAGATGGTGGTGTGTCCACTGTCAAGTGAGGAGAGTAGGCGTTCCCAGTCCGCAGGAGAAACTTCAGCCTTGGTCCTCACGCTGTTATTGACACCATAGTTTGCCAATGCATCGGGGCCGAAGGACAGGACGTCCACGCTAGGACTGTGGCGGATCGTGTTGTTTGCTCGCCCCGTACTCGTATACACTGACAGAGATGACCGCTGCGACATTGGGCTCAGGTTCGGCTCGGACCGTGCAGCAGGTTCAGAACGGATGGAGGAAAGGCTCGCCGAGGACACATTCGCATGCACACCCATGGAGGGCGAGAGTGCAGGGAACGTTGCGCGCCGAGGCTCATTGGGAAGCTGACGGCCATCCTTGAGAGCTGCAGGCGACAGACGAGCTGCGATAGCCTTTAGTGACTTCTGCGTGGCTCGGAATGTCTCAGCTACGACGTTCTCCGAGTTCTGGCGAGAGGGAGCCGGCGTTGGCATCTGTTCTGGCCGAGGAATTGAAATCAACGAGCACCCAATGCGACGGAATTCGGTGGCTCCAGGAGCGGCTGCACGCTCAAGCATCTCGATCACAGTACAGACGAGACGGTTACAGTCCTTGATGAGTTTGCCATCGCGATCCAGGTTCATGGTCTGGTACAGCAGGCCAAAGCCAGCTTGGACAAGGAAATCGTTGCGGTTGATGCATACCGAGAAGCTCAGCTTGCGCTCGTCCAGAAGTTGCACGATCTGGATGATGTGCTTGCAGGCGTCGCCCACAGCGACAACGGCTGATGAGGCCTTGTCGCCAAGGTTGGAGATGAGCGCCGGGCGATAGATGAGCGAGCGAATGTGGTAATATGCCAAGGACTAGAAGTGTCAGCCCGGAAACGATGCAATAACGCAACAAAATTAACATACCAAGATCGGCGACCTGCTGCTTGTGACGTTTGTGCTCGGTTTGTCTTGCTTGAAAGTCAGTTTCAGATGCGGGGCAAGATTGTTGGACCATTCGTCAAGCTCCTGTGCAAGCGAAGCAATGGTGCGGAGAGAGATGTCGTGAGTCGGCGATGCAGGATACAGTTGGGTCAGGACTGAGGAGAGTACACGGGCCAGGCGGAAGAGGGCCAGAGCACTCGAAAGCTTAGTTGACTCGCCGGGCAGTGTGGGTAGAAAGCCTTTCTCTGTGATGTACTCGTCGTCGGCGTCAACCGGGTACTCGCAGTGCACGTCCTCCTCCTTGAGGAGCTTTGGTAAGCCGAGATGAGCAGCAGACAAGCTGGAACGTGTCAGTACAAGTGGAAGGACTTGCAGAGTAACTAATTACCAGTCGACAGTGTAGAGAGACCAGAAGACCTTCTTCCTCGTCTCACTTGTTAAGGCTCCAAGCGCAAACCGCTTCTGAGACTGGTGCAGACCGAGACGTTGCGACAAGCCCACGGCAAGTCCTTTGTACTTGAGGACACGGGCATAGTCAGCTTTGAGCATGCAGAAGATCTGCGCCAGAACAAGGCACTCCAGAGTTGCCAAATCATTGTCCATCAAGAAACTATCACTGGCGGCCTGCCATTGTGCTTCAAAGGACTCAACATCCTGACCATCACGGGGCTAATTCGCATCAGTAAAAGTACATGCATGCAAAGGCGCGACACTTGTACTCACGTCACTTGACAAAGCAGCAATGCCAAAAACGAGATTGAGTTTGGCAATCGACTTTTTGTCGGCCATGCTGTCCGGGCTTGCGACATACTGCTCGTAGAGAGCGAGGAAAGTAGGGCGATGGAGCACAGGAAATAACGGAGCCCACTCCTGGAAGAAGATGTTGATCATCTGGTCAGAGACGAGGCGGGGCGGAGCCTTATATGAGACGCCGCGCTTGGGCGAGCTCGGTACGGCGGCCTTTTTGGTAGCAGCAAAGAAGGCACTCGACTTGAGATCGGGGCAGGGTCTGCCAGATTCTTGAGCCCGCTGCTTGAAAGCCTCTGTTCAAAGTTAGGCACAACGCGTTGTAAAGCTGTTCGATAAACAAACCGATGAGAGTCCTTCCGCTAGAGCTCCCTACGAAGTACGAATCGTGGTTTTCATCGTCCAGGAGCGCAGGCGACTGCTGAATCTTAAAGACATCTTCCTTTTCCTGTGATGGTGCAGGGCTTGCCGCAGGCGAGGGCGAAGTTGTGGTTCGGCGGGGCGTGGGCTGCCCCTGGACTGTATGAGTGTGGATCCGTGAGAGCATGTCGATCTTCTCGTCCTTCTCGTCCAGCAGCTCCTTGAGCTCGCGGACTTCAGCCTCCAAGCACCTCACACGCTCCTCGAGGGACTCTGTGTAGCCACGTGGGAAGGCGCGACGGCTGAGCTTGTCACTGGTCTTGCACTCGAAGCCCACATTCACACACTGAGTGCAGCTTGGCCTGATTCCGTCACATCTGATCTTCTTCGAGCGGCATCGGTCGCAGGCCTGGGCAATGCGGGTCTGGGCATTGGACCCGACCTTGATGACTTTCATGGGCAGGATTCCAGGCATGATGGCGGTCGGATTTGGGTGCTTGAATGGATCGGTTTTGGTGTCCTCGGGTATATCGTTCCCTCACAGGGAAGAAGCAGCGTGTGGTCTCTTAGGCGACGGTTGTGACCATGTGTAGCGCGGAGATTCCGAACGGAGAGTGATATAGTGCGGGTTCAGGGCGAGATAGAGGCAGAGCGGAGTCGGTGGTAGAGCGGAGAGTGGAGAGTTTGCAAGCCCATACGGTGTTGAGTACAGACAGGTAGAGTGGAGATGTGCAAGAGCGGAGAGAGTGCGGGCAGAGCGCGGGAATTGAAGACGGCTGGGGCCCAGCAGAAGTATAGTCAGATAGCCAAGGCATGGCGTGTGTGGGCTGGTGTGTGAGGGTCTGTGTGTGTGCGTGCCCAGATGTGGATTGTGCCCAGCGTGCAGGGGAACCGGCGAGTTCGGCCGGGGTGCGCTTTGGACCGGGGGTGCGTCGACAAGGGTTGCCTTTACGAAGCCAGCATCCACCGTCTGAATTTTAAGCCATGCGGGGGAGGATTTCGGAGCCCTCTCCATCCATGGGCCGGGACA
Source organism: Sporormia fimetaria CBS 119925 (assembly GCA_010093795.1). Classification (NCBI taxonomy): domain Eukaryota; kingdom Fungi; phylum Ascomycota; class Dothideomycetes; order Pleosporales; family Sporormiaceae; genus Sporormia; species Sporormia fimetaria. The sequence goes on from MU006568.1 coordinate 729,142, forward strand.
AGCGCCAAATTCTAAGTCATGGCGTCCTATAGCGGACCGTAGCCGACGAGGATTGCGCTGTTCGATAGCGACACCTCGCCATCGCGCCGTTCCATTTTCGTGCACACCCCTCTGCACCGCCGATCCCACACTCCTTCTGGTGCCCAGCGTCATCGGCGCGTGAAACTGCTTCTGCTGCTGTTGCTCTCGCATCCTCCAGCTCGAGTGAGGGGTTGATCGCTGAACGTTTGTTGGGATTTGGGGATGTTCGTCCTGTGGTGCTCGTGGCTGGTCGTCCATGACCGGTTGTTCGACATGGCGCATGCGTCTGATGCACTCTATGTGCCACAACAGCGCGTGGCTATATTGCGGTGCTGCCTTCCAGAAGGTCGAGAAATATCGCACTCTTTGCAGCACCGTTGTCAGCCGCCCATCGTTGCTTGTTCATCCGCAGTCCTTGTTATGCCCAGCCCGGTCGTTATTGGCCCAGTATCGACGTGGTCATGACCTCTGCAACGATCACTGTCGTTTGCGTCACCTGCTCTGATGAAGTCGCCGGCGAAACACAATTTGATGGAATGTTATCACCTTCATAATTGCTGATTTTTCCGTCTATTGCTGCTGACTTTGGCGCACTGTATACCCACGCTGTTCGGGATGGCGGGAACACCGCTCCGTCTGGTCCAAGCATTCGTATACCAACCCAACATGCATCGTCTTCGCTTCGTCTCTTCAGCATCCAGGTACTGTCGCGGTGCGCGCCGGATCACCCGCAGTCAGCATGCGAAAGAGCCGGTGCTTCCGCAGTTGTCCTTATTCCCTGCCGCATGGCCCTGACAGTTGCCCGTCCTGTAGACTGCAGAGTGGCGGCGAACTTGGCTGAGATTAAACACGGAGTATCCCAATATACGAGTAAAGCCAACATCTCACATTCGCTTCATATTGGGCGCCTCTCGTAAAGTGTATCCATGTGGGGACCCTGGGATCTTCAATCAGGTAAAATCCTCCTGTTCCTGCTCGTCAGCCAGTCTCAGGTAGCTTCTCACGGATTCGCTGTCCAGTAGAGCCAATTTCTGTTCGCTTTAGTGAGAGTTGTCCGATGTCGCCGACGCGTCATCTGCATGCATGGATACCACTCACCTGCTCTTCGAACTCTGTTTTTGCCCTTTCCAGCATGGCCAACTCTAGACTGCGGAGACGCTCTGCGAGCCGCCAGGGTCCCTCCCGCACCGAGCGGCTCCTCGGGGGATTACCAAAGGCATGCAGCGTTTCGAGTTGGGCGTCAACGCGATTCTGCATCAGCACAACTGCTCGCAGTCGATAGACATCCCACAAAGCTTCCTGCTCGAGATACTGGCGTAGCTTTCCGGTTTCCGTAAGTTCGTGCTCTTTCCAAAGTGACTGCACCTCTCTTCCTCCATCAATCGTCTGCTTGAGCTTGAAGTCAAGTCCATCTTCCTCGTTGACTACCACAAGCCATACATAATCGGTATCCCATTCTATCTTGCCTTGCTTGTCAGAAAGGCGGAATCCGGGTGCAGCAGTATTCACCGCCAACTTGGCTGGCCTCAAGGGGTCATCGTCAGGAATCTGGAGATCCAGGAACATCGCCCTCGCTGAGTCTAAGCCATCTTCAATGAAACCATAGGAAAATATGCTTTCGCAGGCCCCTTTCTCGTCGCCGTAACTACCATCGAGGTCAGATAATCCAGTAATGAAAGCGAGGATACGTACGTGATGGTCACTTCCCCGCCTGCGGGGATATCCTTCCGGAGTAGAAGCATTCCATTGCCATCGCCATCTGTTTCGTAGTACGCACGAGTGGCATCTCCGGAGGCATGGTTCGCAAAGTCGATGCACGGCATCATGCAGTCACCTAGACCCGGAAATTCAAGTGCCCTGGATCGGTACATTGCGTCGGCACGCATCCAGTCGGCGAAGCTGAGGAGACCGGTATCGTCATCCCACCAATACCTCTGACACCAACCAATGTTCTCAGTGGCGCTGCGGACTGTCTCGAACTCCCGCAACAGGCTGTTAAACTTGGCACGGACTGCAGGCCTGAGGGTGGTCCCGGTGAGGAATTCGAGTTCTTCTTCGGTCCAAAAAGTAGGCAGCAGCTCATCTGGAAGAAATTTGACGTATCTGGATGACCATTAGGCTGTGGGAGAACGATTCAGGGGGCTGAAGTACTCGGTGAGTGGGTTCAGCACGCCAATTTCCTGGATATCGGGGCAAGAGATGGTTGCCTGCATGAGCAGGAAGATCAGTACGGCACCGCGGGTCGTCTAGCAGGTGGGATCAGTGCGGTCTAAACTCTTGGAGACATGGTCGCTCACGCGTCCAAAGTCCCCAACAGCGTCGAGGACTTCCCTCAAGTGCTTGTCGGCTTTTGCAAACACTTCGATGTTCTGACGAGACAGGATGAGCTCTCGAGGAACCAAAATTAGCGGCTCCTCTCTGTTGGCAGTAAGGTCACGCGTTGCTACAACGGCTGAGCCTCGTTCCTCGAAGCCAGGAAGTGGTCCGAATTTGACGCCGTTGAAGGTGACGCCGTGGAAGGCAGCCCAGGCCGACAACTCCTCGACAGGCCGTTTGAGCCAGCCGTCGACACGGCCCAGACCGATCATGTTTGCAGAACTGGCTCAGTCTTGGAAGTGTAAGTATGCGCAAGAGATGCTGAACAGCAGGGCGAGTTGCAAGGGAAGATTGTGAGTGGTGGAGAGCGTTGTCGTGTGGCCAGGGGTTGCAGCCGTGGAGGTGGCCTCGGCGCCTTGCCTTTTCGGGTTAGTCTTTGTTATTGCCCCAGCCCTCGACGCTGTCACAACAAAACATCGGAAGCTCATTTCAGCGACAACATCTCTTCTCTCTTCTCCTAACATCCACTCCCGCCCGCATCTTTACATTATTCCTCGCGCAGAGCAGCTGCACCGCCCACCACCGCGGCGCGACCTCTGCAACTAACCCACGAAGCGTCGTCGCAATCGCCGCTGGCCGCATCATCACTCCAGGTGCCATCGCTGCCGTTTCGTCGATCCGTACCAGTCGCAAAGTGTGCGCTCCACTCTGCTGAGGTTGCATACTAGTAGTCCTCCAGTCGCAGCACCCTTCTCTTCCGTGCCCCTTCAGGAACTGTGGTGATGCGCCCACCGACTACGTCGAAGACGCCAGCTGCGGCTGCCAGCTACGGCCAGGTCATCGAATACATTCAAGGTGAGCAAGAAACTGAAAACAATCTTTGTAGCACTTGGGACTTGATAGCTGACGAGATCCTCGCAAAAAGACCGACTGTACCTGGCCTCGTATACCAGCCCTCCGGACGCCAACACGCCCTTCCCCTACCAGAACCGCGAAGAGGCATCTCCAAGCAAGCGCTCGGCCAAGGCCCAATCAGGCCCCAAGGAGAAGTCCGCGACGTCCAAACCGCCACTCTACTTCACCATCGACAGGAGCCTCTTGTACAACGCCTTCCACGCCGACTTTGGCCCGCTCCACGTCGGCCACCTGTACCGTTTCGCTGTGTATCTGCACGAGGTGCTTGGTGACAGGAAAAACGACGACAGACAGGTTGTGCTGTGGAGCTATGCCGACTCTCGGAGTAAGTGTACCATTTGATACCTTCAGCCCGACGTATGCCTAACAATCCCAAAGGCAGAGCCAATGCTGCCTGCATCTTGGCGACATACATGGTCCTGATCCAGTCGTGGCCTCCTCATCTAGCTTTGGCCCCGATCGCCCAGATGGACCCTCCGTGCATGCCATTCCGTGATGCCGGATACAGCCAAGCGGACTACACGCTCAGCATCCAGGACGTTGTGTACGGCGTGTGGAGAGCGAAGGAAGAGGGTCTGATTGGCCTCGATAACTTCTCATTAGAAGAGTAAGTTATATCGAATCCCTATGTTTGCTGAGCTAATATTGTTAGGTATGAGAAGTTCGAGCGAGTGGACATGGGCGACTTCAACTGGGTCACTCCAGACTTCCTGGCCTTTGCTTCACCACAGCACAAGCCAACACACGTGATACCCCCCTCTTCTCCAATGTACTCCACCCTACCGACCACCATCGCGGAAGTCCAGCGCTCTTCTCTTCCTACCCCCTTCAAAAACGTCTTGTCACATTTCTCTGCACGCAACATCGGCTTGGTTGTGCGGCTCAACTCCGAACTCTATTCATCGTCATACTTCACAGCATTGGGCATCCAGCACTTGAACATGATCTTCGACGACGGCACATGCCCTAACCTCAGCCTAGTACGGCAGTTCATCAACCTCGCCCACGAGATGATTACAAACAAGAAAGGCATCGCAGTGCATTGCAAGGCTGGCCTTGGCCGCACAGGATGTTTGATTGGAGCGTATCTGATCTACAGATATGCGTTCACAGCCAACGAAACAATTGCCTATATGCGCTTTATGCGGCCAGGCATGGTGGTCGGCCCTCAGCAGCACTGGCTCCATCTCAATCAAGCGAAGTTCCGAGAATGGTGGTTTGAAGATTCGAGGCCGAAGCTGCCACCGTCGCTTCCTGCGACTCCGACGAAGCTATCTCACAAGCAACGGCTAGTAAGCAACGGCCAAACGTATACTCCGCCGAACGGGTCTCATAAGCGATCCGCCCTTGGCGAAATCGAGTCGAATGAGCGGAACAACGTAGGGGTACAGGAAGAGAATCTTCCGGCTCCGACTCCTGGCCAGCCCCGGAAAACCAGCAAGCTTTATGGCACAGTCAGGCAATCGCCGCAGCGGGCCAACGAGAACGAGCCGTTTGATCCCCCGATGTCAGTGAGACGGCCGGCGCGGGTGGAGGGCGAGAGCGATGAAGAATACACACTCCGCGTGATGCAGGTCAAGCACCGGGCGATATCCCGTTCGCCTGTAGCAAAAGACAGACAGCGTCGGGTACACAGCACCACATCGATCACGGCAACGATGACAGCGTCCTATTCCTCAGCCTATACCGTTAGTGGCGAAAGCGACATTGAGAACACAGCACCGACGTCAAACCGGCCAAAGACCCCACGAGAGAAGGCGGGTAAGGGCGAGATCAGTATCGGTAAGACAAGGTCGAGCCCGGCACGACGCAGCACAGATGGCAAAACCGGCGTACGAAAGACGAGTGGAAGAGTGGGCAGCGTGGGCAACCCAGCCATGGTACGGGCCAAGCCCTAATGGATACGCGTCTATTCTCCCTCGCTGCGGCGAGCTTTTTCAACGTGCATACCCATGGTATTTGTCGGCGGTATATCCTCTTTCCGCGTCGCAGCGCAGAAGCATTGTTTATGATCAGCCAGTTCGTACATAAGCGTCTGCACTCATCATCGTCACCAGCACCTGGCTTCCATCGCGGCGTTCTCGGGTCTCTGGGCTTTCTTCCGGGTCAATAACTCTGTCTTGTGTGGATAATACGTTGGGTTCTCATCTTCGGGACGTGGGTGTTCGGGGAAGGGGGATCGGATGTTTTGTTTTTGGGACTTTTTTCTTGATGCGGATATTATTGTTTTGCGGCGCTCCCTCGTCGATGCTTTTCTCTCGCTGATAGAGCGGTGAATATGATGAAATGATTGCTATGAGGGTGTCGTTTTTTGCTGTTTGTGAATTGAGAGATTGAGTACGTGGCGGGGATGTAAGGGGGGGTGATTTGGAAGTTATTACTTCCAGTTGCTCACATCCTGCCTTTCGTTTTGGCCCTCTGTAATTCCGACCTCCTCTTTTTTTTGCTTGACTCCTCTTCATTTGCTTACCAGAGCATATAGCGCAGAGCACACAGTAGACCGGATAAGTGCCAGACCACCTTTAGTATGCTCTTGTAGGTCTCCGGCAAGGGAGCAGTGTCCATCCATGCTTGTAGAGAAGAGGAGGATGTAGTCCCAGAGAGCGTGAAAGGATCCACACTGAACCGCCATCAGAACTCCATTCATAGGTGTCCAGTCGCTTCAGCTACGTATTGTACACTTCGCCATTGCCATATGTTAAAGTGAAAGACTGGTGCAGCGATGGAAGGGCTTCACTCGCAAAATGCATTGAGGACCTGAGTGATAGATTCGGTATTTCTCTTGGTATCGGTATTGAAGTGCTGAGTGCTCAGAGCGGTGGAGAGGCAGGATACGTTGACGCGTCCCCGATGTGGAAAGCGCGCGTCCGCAAAGGGTAGGTGCCTTCGACTCGACCGCCCCCTGTGTACGAGATTGTCACCTTCATGACCTCTCCTGAAGTCCTCTCTTACCCCGAACCTGCTCGGCACTGGAAAGAGTGTTGAAGATTTGCAGGATGGAGGCACTCGACATGGAGATAGTGCTCTCTGGTGTCCAGATATAGTCCGCTATTGACCAGTTCACAGGGTGCTAACTAGTGAGCTCGTGAGCTTTGCCGTTGGTAAGGCCGAGGTGCTTTTCAATGCGCACATTGAGCTTGTGCGGCTCAAGTCTACATATCTCGACGAGCTGTTCCATGGTATCTACACAAAAAAGCCGATTTAGGCCTAAACCCTAACCCATAGCAGGAGACTACGGCCCCGTGGACGATCCCATTGTGCTCCCCGAAGAAGAGCCAGCCACCTTCTGCGATCTTCTGTCGTGGATGTACAGGGGTGAAATATCCCCTAGATCGATACTAGATTTGACGAACTTGTGCCAGCTATGGATCTTGGCTGCCAAATTCCAGGTAGACGACCAACAAAAACGCCGAAGCCGGTCTCTAACTGTAGCCGTAGTGCCCGCAGCTCCAGGACACGGTCATCGACATTATGGCCCAGTCTTCGACGGAGCTGGTAGCCAACATGCAGCCACAGACTGTGACCTACATCTACCAGAACACGCCAATAGAGAGCAAGCTTCGTCTCGCTATCCGTGACTTGTATTGCTGGAGAGTGGATCCGACGTCGTTTGAAGACGCAAAGGCCTTTTTCCCTCGAGAGTTTCTAGAGGACTTCGCTATGAGCCAGCTTTTGAGAGTTGCGGATGTTGCCCCGGAACACTACCAGACTCCGTGGTGCCCAAGCAAATATTACATGGACAAAGACAGACAAGATGCCGTAAGTGGATGCACATAGCAGGCGCAAGCTGTGCCAGTAGCTGACAAGGTTCAGTCAGCCGGTGTTCTGGCAGGCAGATCCTCAGACCGAGATGCCAAGTGCCTCCAGCCAAGGAGAGCCCCAAGCAACGTGAAGCGAAGGCGGATGGAACCCCAATACTTAGGTCGGAGTTATCTTTCGGGTCGGAGGATGAGTCCCTGTCTCCAGTTGGGTTGTCGTCATCGGAAGACGATTGATGCCCATCTTTGGGTTGAGTGGACCAAATGGTCCTAGATAGAGCAGGATCTGCATCATCTCAATGTCGTCATACTCATCCACGGGGAGAGAAGTCGAATTGCGGAGAACGGGCAATAGCTCTAATCGTGGGTGCTCGACCGATGTAGTGTTTGGTCTTCGTTCGAGCATAGTTTCCAAATGTCAATGAAACCGGAAGCACGATCTTCAGTTTCTCAATCATCTTCCTGGTCACCGAATGACAGCTTGATGATCTTAGCCTTCTTCTTGGGCTTCTTGACACCCTGATTCGAAGGCTTCTTAGTAACGAAGTCTTGTGCATTACTCCCAGCATCTTCGTCATTTCCAACGATCTTGACCGCTTTCCGCTTCTTGGATGCCGTAGTCTTCGTCGGGGCTGACTCCTTGGTTTCCAAGCTGGTGTCTTTGGCGTCCGCCTTGTCCGCCATCGGGCCCGACTCAGAACCAGCAGTGGTCTCCTTTCCAGCCGCAAGAGCTTCGTATTCCGCTTTGGTCAACGACTCGTTGGTACCTTCCATAACATAGGTAGGCCCATCCTCTTCCTCATCTCGCACCAGCTTCTTGTTCCGTGGAACAGCTGGCTCACGGCGAGACGAGTCATCGCCAGCGATCTCGCCTCGCAGCCGACGTAGGAAGGCGGGCTGAGCAGCATCCGCATCTATTTGTACATTAGTTTATTTGCTATATGCACCCCAAGAGGAGAGATGGGCAGTTGTACCATAGGTGAGGTTCCTTGCCTTGAGACTCATTGCTCTGAGATAAAAGACGCAATGGGTGAAGGAGCGGGTGGTAGAGCAGTGACGTAGAGCTACCCAATCTTCGAAACTTTGTGACGCGAGTAGCTATGCGCGTTCCGGCTGGTGTTCGGCGAGGGAGTATGCGGACATACGGTACGTGGTGTTGAGGTTCGGCATAGGTGCGGGTGGCGCTCAGATCCCATGTCTAGTTCTCTTGGCGGACCAATAAATCTCCGTGCCCTCCAGGGCTTGGAACCTGGAAATCAGCCCTGGGCAGGCGTGAACGGTGGGTCCAACAAGACTGCTGCCGACATCGTCTCGCTGAAAGTTCGGCTTGCGAGACTCTCGCTGTTGTTTTACGTGTCATTCACTCTTGCGCTCGTCGTCCTTCATCAACTGCCTTGACGGCCTTCTGTTTACCATATGGCAACCACGCGTCAACGTCCTCCGCCGTGAACGACACTCCGACACATTGCGAATTCCAGACCCAAAACACACTCGTTCTTTTGATTGCACCTGACTGCCGTTCCGAGTACGCGACCGGTTGTCTTTGTGTGATACACCACGTACGACTGCACGAGTTCCATACGTGAACATCTACGCTCCTCGTTTTCACTACCACTTAAGTCGCTCTTTACCAATACCGTCTTTTCGGTCGATCACAAATCACAGCTGCGTCTTGCGCTGTAACGCGGGAGGAGCAGGGCTTCAGCTTCGGAAGCCTGTCAATCTCTTGAACAGGGACGGATATGGGGCTCTTCCAAGATGTGTACCAGAGAATACCGTCTTCCCAGGCTGTTTCGGAAGGACTGGATACACTATCACATAAGGCGGCGCGACGACACCCTCGGTTAGCTGTTATGCGCCGAAGAGTCCGTCTCAAAGGCAATTCGACCATTTCGCTTCCGCTCGGCTTAGTACTCATGTTTCCATGCATTGTCGTTGTAGTGATATTGATTCTCTTTCTTCGACATCCAGATCCAAATGGCATGGCTCCCCCGAATGGCAATCCTACTTCAATCCGGTACGTGCATTACAAGCGGCATCGCATGCTTGCTGACCTTTTCCAGGAAAATCAGCGAAAAACATGACAAAGTCTTCGTTACAGGCTGTCTCGAGCCCCAAGTCCACGGACCAAGAGCGAACGCCGCGTTCGTCGTGCTAGCACGCAACCAAGAGATGGAGGGCATAGTGCAGTCGATAAAATCCATCGAGAGACATTTCAACCGCTGGTTCCACTACCCATACGTTTTCCTGAATGACGGGGAGTTCAACTCTACATTCAAGGAGGCAGTGCTCAACCACACAAGTTCGCTCGTGGAGTGGGGAAAGATAAGTCCGGAGATGTGGGGCTTTCCAGACTGGGTGGATGACGCAGTTGCAAAAGAGGGGATTGCCAAACAAGGAGATGCCGCTATCATGTATGGGGGAATGGAAAGCTACCATCACATGTGTCGGTTCTACTCAGGGTAAGACTTCCGAAACCACTTGCAGAACTTCGCTGATAACCGCCTAGGATGTTTTACAAACACGAGTTGCTCCAAAAATACGAGTGGTATTGGCGACTCGAGCCTGAGATCAAGTACTTTTGCGACATCACCTAGTAAGACAACTGCTGAGCGCCCACGCAAGGGAGGAACTAACCCTATTCCAGTGACCCTTTCATACACATGATTCGAAACAAGAAAACATACGGCTTCGTCATTGCTGTCAAAGAGCTCGTAGAAACGGTCCCAAACATCTTCCGCTACGCATCAGCATATAAGAGGGCCAACAACCTTACGTCTAAAGGGCTCTGGGAAATGTTTCTCGAAAGACCTGAAACAGAGTCAGAGGATCTGATGGGTGAGAAAAACATCAAGAAGCGTTTGCCCTTGGAGCTTGCGAACTCGAAGCTGGGCGCAAACACACTTCCAGACATCGACCCTGAAGCGATGGAGGGAGAAAAGTACAACATGTGCCATTTCTGGAGCAACTTTGAAATCGCGAACCTGAATTGGCTTCGCAGCAAGGAGTACAACGACTTCTTCGAGATGATGGATCGCAGCGGGGGTTTCTGGATGGAGCGGGCAAGTGTCTTCTAATCTCAAGCTGGGCTATAACTAACTGAATGCAGTGGGGAGATGCGCCAATTCACTCGCTCGCTGCGGGTGCGCTTTTGGGTGTCGACGATATACATTACTTCCGTGATTTTGGCTATCGCCATACAACAATCCAGCACTGTCCGGCCAATGCACCGGATCGGCAGCTTCCCCGCATCCCTTATCTGGAGAAGACAACTCTGGATGAGAAGAAACGTATCGAAGAGGACGATTACTGGGCGCATCCTGACGCTCCCCGAGAGAACGGGGTCGGGTGTCGATGTAGATGCGACACGGATATCGTCGACGTCGAAGGCAAGCAAGGCAGTTGTCTTGCCGAATGGGTTGAGGTCGCGGGAGGCTGGGCTTCACCGTAACATGTGCTTTGGGAAGGGTATCATTATGCATTTGCAGGCGTCTTGACATATTCTAGAGCCGGAGCATGGCGCGGACGTTCACGGAATCGGCGTTGTTGGCATTTGGACGGACACGTGCGTATGACTGGTTAATGGGCGGGATAGCATTTCCATGGAGCATAGTTCAAGCCTGGCGTACTCTTTTCGGGTGGAATGGAACTGTTGAGAGTGAAAGGCGGTTACACTATCTCGCCAAGAGCACGACAATGAACAGCATTAGGGGCGTCATAGCGGGGCACCTGCAGCCCTGCATAAGCATGGGATGCCTCGCATCCTCAATGGGCATGCCTCTGCACCCAAACCGTCCACGGATCTGCTGTTGCTAAAGCACCCTCCCTCCGAGATTTCGAATCTTTTCTTCGTTTCTGTCAAGGCTCAACAACCTTTGAACAGTTCTGTTAACCCCACCGAACGTTACTAGCGGTGCATCACTGGGCCCGTGCTAGGTCCCGCTGCCCCACTGAGACGCGCATCCCCCGCGTAAGTCCACCGCCAGTGCCTAGGCAGCCACACCCCACGAGCTCACCCTACCTACGCACCTCGAACCCGAAACATCCCCTTTCCCTTCCCTCTGCCCTTCCTCTACACTCTCCTTTGTTCCAAGCTCTCTCCAACCACACATGTACTACTCCTAACCACTGACCACACCTACCAGAAACACCATCCTCGCCCGCCGCTTCCGACACCCTCCGGAACAATGCGGTCGGCTACCTCATCTCCCGCTGAGGAGTCTCAGGACTCTATGTCAGACAGCTCTTATGAGTTTCTGGGCCGGAGCGAAGGCGATGCTGCTGACCTGTCTGACACTGTGTCTGTGGATACGCCCATCCCAGATGACATCTCCAGTTTGAGCGACGGCTTCGGCCACGATGACGATGAAGAAGAAGACGACGACGTCTCGGTGGCAGCGTCCTCGCAGCATGAGCCAGCCCAGCCCACAACTGTGGAGTACCCCCAAACCGACGCCCAATACACCAGCTTGGACGTCAGCAAATCGCTCGCGAGCCATGATACCGAGCTCGGCTCCGATATCTATCAGAAGCTGTCTGAACACGTCACTACAGATGAGAATGTGCTACAAGCATATGAAGTTATCAGGGAGTTCGGCACGGCGGATATGCCGGAGGTCTTCCGTACCTATGGCCATCCCCAGATCAGGTTGGGCGCCCAGATGGCAGTGTCGACGCAGGTGCTACCCACAAGCCGTTCGTACAGGATCCTATACGTCGGTCATCTTGATGCCTGGGCTATGGATGCTGTCAACGCCCACATCGGTGCTGCTTTGCACTCATCGCCCAGCTCGTCGAGATACAACGTATTCCAGGAGCCGCATCCCACGGGAACACCATCATCCAGCAGGGTCCAGCTCGAGCGCTCTGGAACCGAATTGATCGTGGATCACTGCGCCTCACCCGATTTGCACCAACGTGGTGATGATACACACTTGCTCGTAGTCACTTTGAATGACGGCTCAAGACTCAGGTTCGGAAGAATCATGATCGGGTCCAACCGCCATCTCTCAACGGCGGGTGGAGAGCTACCGGATCTGATAATCTTGGGGCATCCTCGTGTTCACTCCACGCCTGAGAGCGAGCTTGAGGAGGCCCGCTTCCGGATCATCCGCGATGTCCTCAAAGAGCATCGCATTCCAGTCATTGACATCGCAGTCGTCAGACCGTACGGTCAAGATGCATACACCTTTGACTCGGACGATCTTCGTCTAGTTGTACAAGGGAGGTCCGAAGACCACGACTACACAACCTTGAAGGAACTACCTATTGATGTCTTTGAGTTCCTGACGCTGGAACCCGAGCAACTGAACAGGCATCTCTCCCACCTGACCGCAACGCAGACGCCACGTAATTCAACGACAGGAACCCTGGCCTCAAGAGCCTGGAGCCTTATGGACACGCTCCGAACGTTTTCCAAAGCGAACGGTCGTTTCCTTTTGCCTTCCTTTCTACGAGAACGAGAACTTTCTTCGACTGAAATTTTCTCCACGATGTGGGTCTGCGTGTTGTTGGCCGGGCTCTTAATGGCTTGTAACTCCTTGGTCAGCACTGGTGGCACCTCCGTCAGCCTTGCAACCGATGGTGTCACTACGGGTTTGCCGACGAGATCAGCCCCTAGTCTGAGAGGTACCGTTTCTTCAGCTGCAGTGGGTGTTTGCTATAGCAACGCGCCGGCGTCCTGTACTCCCTATGCACCGGCATCTACTGCGTCGATTGGGGAGCCTCGTCCTCTGGAGAAGAAAGCTGAAGCAGCTCCCCCTCTGGACATGAAAGCTTTGGTGGACTGGATGGACCTTTGGGCGTATGAGCCGATCAACATTTCTAACTTCACCATCGAGGCCACCTCTGCTAACACGTTCATGATCACTTATCCTTCCCACCTCAAAGGAAACAAGCGCAAGCCGGCTTTCTACGTACGTGTTCTCAAAGGCTCTGAACCAGTCGCCATCCGTGTACTGGAGTCCCCCGAGGGTAAGGAGGTGACTCTTATAACGTCTTTCCCAGAGGATACGTTCAACGTAAGTATTTATGGCAGTCGGCGAGACAAGTTGGTGCAAACCACCGAACTGAAACTCGGGACGCCCCCATCTAAGCTTTCTCATCTTTCGAACCGTTTCCGTGAGCTATCTAGGACTGTCAGACAAGATTTCGCCATTATCCAAGGTACAGTCCGATCCGAGTCGCAACGAGCTACGGAACGCCTTTCTAAAAGGCTCGATGGCATCGACGAGCTCTGGAAGACCACTTTGCACCGGTCACAATGGTGGAGCCAGCAACTGCAGGAATCAAAATCCACAGTGGCCGACCGAGCGGAGAAACTTGCGTCGACGATGACGGCTCAATGGCGTATCGCTTCAGACTCATCGAAGAGTACACTGAAGCAAGCCCAGATGACCTGGAATTCTGTGGGCTCCAGGCTTGCCGCATTGGGTCGACAAGGGTCGTCATTCGGTTGGGAGCGTACTCGACCGCTGAGGACGAGCAAGGTGGTACTGCAAGCCCGGGAGCGCTCGCTCCGGTTGCGATGCGATCTGGAGACCAGACTGGGCTGGCAAGACTCACGCTCGTGTCAGACTTTGAGGCAGATGGAACTGGAGAAGGAGGCGCAAAGGCTTATTGACGAGCGGAGGAGGAAGGGGAGGGCGTGGGGATGGCGCCTGGACGATGACTCGTAAGATGGACCGCATTATACGGTGGGCGGCTTCTCCGGCGTTTGGGATTACATTGGGCACAGGGCAACTATGCTGGTATGATTCTATGGCTGGGTGGTATATGGCGTTATTCGATAAGGAACTATGTAGTCAGCTTCTGGGTCTCTTGACAGACGTAGTCCGGCGTGTCGTCTGAACGAAGAACGATGTAGCATGATCCTCTGTGTTGCGGCTTTCAACAGACTTCGGTGTGCCTGATACCAACTGTGAAGTAGGCTGCAGCCCGCCACAAGGTGAAAGACGCACGTGCGGGCGCCCGATTGGTCATAGCGCTGCCCCTCCATTCAAATCCACCGCCACTTGAGCACATCTTATTTGCTGCAGCCCGACTTGCTTCGCACAACACAACACTCCAAGCACTCCACCAGCAACCTCCGACCCTCCCTACACACCATATTCTTCTCGTTTCGAACCAGATTATCTGCGTAATGTCTGACGTCGCCAAACCCGACCCCGCTGCCGACCAGGTTGCCGCCCCCGGCGCAACTAAGGTCCAGGATGAGACCGAGAAGGTGACTACCAAGCCGACCGAGGCCTCCCAGAGCACCGAGAAGTCAGAGGAGAAGCCTGCGTCTACAGTGACCGAGACCGTGACGAATGCCGCTTCGACTGCCGCCTCCACGGCCGCCGCTGCCACCAAAGACATCTTCTCCATGTTCGGTGGTGGGCCTAAGAAAGAGAAGAAGCAGGAGCCCGAGGATGACAACGAGCCTTCCGGCTCGTCCAAGAAGAAGGCTGAGGATGTATGTTTACTCTCCAGGGAACGCTATGTTCATGGCTGACGCCTTCTAGGACGAGAACCCCGAGCAGGAGGTTGACGTACACTTTGACCCCGTCGTCAAGCTGACCGAGAAGGTGGAGACCAAGACCAACGAGGAGTTGGAGGAGCAGGTTTTCAAGATGCGCGCCAAGCTTTTCAAGTTCGACCGCGATTCGAGGGAGTGGAAGGAGAGGGGCACTGGCGACGTGCGGTTACTGAAGCACAGGGAGAACGGCAAGACGCGCCTGGTCATGCGTCGGGACAAGACCCTCAAGGTCTGCGCCAATCACTACGGTATGGTTGCCTCTGTGGTGTGGTCTGGACTGTGACTTACTTGATTCCAGTTGTTCCTGAGATGAAGCTGTCCCCCAACGTCGGCAGCGACCGCAGCTGGGTGTGGAACGCTGCCGCCGATGTGAGCGAGGGTGAGCCTGAGTCTCAGACCCTCGCTATCCGCTTCGCCAACTCCGAGAGTAAGTAACGCGCCTATTCATGTCTGAGCGCGCTATCTAACATGTCTCTCAGATGCCAACGCTTTCAAGGAGGCCTTCATCAAGGCCCAGCAGGAGAACGAGGCCCTTTTCAAGCAGTCCGAGTAAATAGTAGTTGGACGCCGGTTTGAAAACGGAGGGAAAGAGATTGAAAGCGGAGGAAGAATAACGATGAGGAACGACATTTGAAACGGTACCACAGCACAGTAGAGAGATCCCCCACACCTGTCATGCACATAGATCACATGAATCTGGCCTAGTGTATTCCACAGGCTTCCCCAATCAACCTGTCATCTGCACAGGATAGTCTGCGCAAACAACAAAGTGAGGGATAACTTCAAGATTGGTGTCGATAGCTACGCCAAGCCTGTAAAACGCGCTATTTTAGAAGCTCGGGCCACCCGTGGACCTCTCTCATCACCGCGCAAGAGCCCGTAACCGTTAACTTTACAATCGCAGCTTACCTCTCCACCACACTACCCACAACTGCACCGGTTTCGAAATATCGTCAAGATGCCGGACGTAAGTAGATTTCGGCTCTACCAAAACGCAATGTACTTACTCTGCGCAGATCAAACGCCAGGTCAAGCTGATCACACAACAGAGGATTATGTACGCTCTCCTCTGCGCAGCGAAACCCACGTCGAGCGTTGTCTGATTTGACTCTAGCCCCGATCCCTCGCCCATGGAGGGCTTCCCTATGCGCCAGTGGAGCATCGAAGTCTGGCTCCTCGGCGAGAATGGCGAGGAGGTCCCAGCGAACGTTTTCGACAAAGTGACCTATAACCTACATCCCTCATTCGAACGCCCAAGACAAGGTACGCGATACGAAGCGCAGCACATGGCAGATACCGTGTTTCCTGGGGCTGGACTAACACGACGCAGTGTTCAAGAAGCCTCCCTTCCGCATCGAAGAGAAGGGCTGGGGCGAGTTCGAGATGAACATCGTTCTCACGGCTGCGCACAAGGGGGGAGACCATACCTTGCCCCATGACCTGAACTTTGCGCAAGAGCGATATGAGGCGAAGCACACTATCGTACGTCTTCGTCCATTCGCGAGGCGAGCTGCGGCACTGACGCGCGACAGACTTTCAGAAACCCCAAACCCGATCTCGTCGCTCTTCTTCAGGAGTCCGGTCCCTCGGATGTTAACGGCGTGCGTGGTAAGGCCGACGCGGCGAAGAAGAAGGGACGGCGGGAGAAGAACGTATGTTCAATGTACCAATACATTCTGGGGTCGCGCTGACATGCGAACTACAGGTGGACATGGAGAAGCTGGCCGACGGTCTACAGAAACTTGGGGAGGATGACCTTCTGCACGTGGTTACGCTGATCCATGAGAACAAGACTGCAGAGACGTACACCAAGAACGACGTTGACAGTAAGTAACGGAGAACTGTGAGTGTCGGTGGGTGCTAATGATTGTTAGATGGCGAGTTCCACGTCGATCTGTACACGTTGCCGGACTCGCTGATTAAGACGCTGTGGGACTATACGTCGCAGAAGGTCGACCTATGATTTCGTCCTCATCCGCCTGCGTCTCGGCACCAACGAGCTCGGGGGAGTTAAATACATCTGACATATACCGAGACCCCACCCAGCTAGGCACGGTGTCTACAATCGACACTCGAATGGCTTAGTCTTTCTTTATTCATCCCGGGAGAGTATCTGTGGAGCGTAAAACTATATACGCTTCCTTATGTCTACAAACACGGAACAGTTCTGAGAAAGCCGTAGTTGCCTTTCTCTATTCTTTCGGGCACGGAGTTTGGGGGAAAAGCGGTCCTGGCGGGAGTTTCTGTTGCTTAATTCGAACGAAGGGTCTTCCGGCTTGCGTGGATGGGATACTGCATCCGCTGATGAATGGATGTTAATGTTCTCCTTCGAATTGATAGCTTGGAAATACAATAATGTCCTCTAAGGCGGGGTGCCACGATTCTATCGCATAAGAATCGTCCCGATACACTGCGTCGGCGCACACTTGATGGCTGTAAAGGCCACGGTCGATATTTCCTTTGCTACGACTAGTTGTATACTTTGTCCGATTGCTCGAAGCGCTGGCCAACATGACAGGTTTGTGGCGGAGTTTCTCTGCTGCTTATCTGGGCAACAGAACGTGGTGCTTCCCGGCGCCTAACTCTTTTGAGTTGCGATACGCCCGTCTCGAAGCGCGAGCCACAGTACCCTGAAGACATCGCCGCACACCATGACGAGGGCCATTGCGAGAACTCGGATCAAGTTCACCTTCATACGTGTTTGGAACAACCGTACCGAGCACTGGTTTTGGTCGTATGTGGTCAATGGCTCCATTGCGATGAGAGAAGAACTAACAGCGGCATACCCGGAACGTACCCTCACCCTCGACACTGCATGACCGCCTCGCAGATCAATCCAACCTAAATTGACACCAGCGTTTCAGCTTGGATGAAACATATGCAACATGGTACGCAATCGGGCAACCCTTCAACACAGAACACCACATGAGCCCCATGCGGCGTAAAGCTCGCCCGCATCTTCTCAACGCCCGTCTCGGTGGCTTGGGCGGAAGGGAGGGCCCTTTGGGAGACCCTCTAGACCACTTCATCGACAAGACTTCCACGACACCGACTACAACCTCGCAAGCGCGCGCAACCTTCCTTATGGATTCCCAAGGCTATTCTCCACGAGGCTTTGAGGTTCTATCCCAGAGGACACTTTCAAGATACACCGTGATGGGGGACTAAGCGTCTGCTCGAGATGGTTGGTGTTATAAGAGCGATCGACGGCACGAGACGAAGAAGACAGACACATCAGCGCTTCTTCCGACTTTCTTTTGTCACTGCACTCTCTTTTCGTTGCTATACATCGGATCTGAGATCCAACTTCACTTTCCAACATCTCTTCTACCGGTGCCACTGACCGACGTGACTCTGGTCGTCCTTCGTTTATACCTTGTGTCGCTCGACAGCACAAGCGGGTCACCTTGATATCTCTCTATAACATTACTTTCATAGGCTTCACTTGAAGCCCCCCAATTAGCAAAGATGGGTTTAATGGGTATGTCTTCTCTCCCCTCGCCTACCTCACAACCCCCACTAATTCCATCACAGGAAAAGTAGACAACCGCATCTTCGCGTACCTCCTCATCATCCCCACAGTGGTCTTCTACAGTAAGTCTTCC
>MU006568.1:747325-801785 GCA_010093795.1 Sporormia fimetaria CBS 119925
CTCTAACACCCCCGCAGCCCTCTGTTTCACAGGCTGCGTCTCCAACTCCCCCGGCATCCCCAACATCTTCATCATGAAGATCTCGGACCCGCAAGCCGCCGGCATAAATGACGTCCGCTGGTCCTACTTCGGCCTATGCGTGACGCTCCCAGACAAACAAGTGTGCGTGTCGACCGCCGACCGCAAAATCGACGCCGTCCTCGCAGCCCTCGACCGCGCCGCCTACGGCTCCGAAGCCAACTTCGCCGGCGCACGCGAATTGATCGAGCGCGCCATGGTCATGCAAAAAGAAATCATCCTCTACATGCTCGTCGCCGCGGGGTGCATGTTCGGGCTCGCGTGTCCCGTCATGGTGCTCTATCTCCGCATCTTCAGCAAGGAAGAAGAAGACCGCGGCATGCAGTCGGACCCGGAAATTGGCAAAGCCAAAAAGGCGAAGATCCGGAAGATGTTGTTTCCGCTGCTGTTTGGCTCGGCGGGGTTTTCCCTGGCGTCGGCGACCGCGGTGCATCAGACGACGGTCGGGATTCAGTATTGGGCCAGTCTGGAGGGTAGTCCCTTTGTTCTTAAGGCGGGAAAGACGGCGATTGCGTATCATTGGGCGGCGTTTGGGTGTAATGCTGCTCTCGCGCTTTGTGTCAGCATGATGTATACGACGATTGTGGCCCAGTATTTGATGAAGGGGAAGAGGCCGGGTGCCGCTGGCGGTATGGGCGCGGGTGGTATGGGTATGGGTGGTGGTATGGGCGGTGGCATGGGTGGCGGCATGGGTGGCGGCATGGGGATGGGTGATCCGATGATGGGCGGGGCGGCACCGATGGGGATGGGTGGGATGGGCCCGCCGCCGCCGCCGATGGGCATGGTCTAAGGGGATGAGTGTAGATAGGGTGGGGTTGAGAGGGAGTAGTATAGATGTTGTGGGGCTGAGGTGGAGGAGAGGGTGGGTAATGGAGCGAATGGGTTAGAAGTGGGTTGGTGCTGGGGGTTGTAGGATATTGGTTTGGGTGGTTGCGAGGTCGAGGCATAGGCATAGGCATATATGGCGTTGATAGATTTCAAAGCTTCGAATTCTTTACATTCCATCTTTTCCAAGACAAGGACAATTAAGGTAGCAACCCCAACGTTAATCAACGTGAAGACAGTGGCAACAGTCTCTCTTCTTGTCCTTGTTCTCTATCAAGAGGTGCAGAACCATGAAACGCGAGCAAGTCAAGCCAACAATTTCATACCTGGAAATAATGTGAAAACAGAGAAACGACATCGCGACAACTTAGTAAAGTTGAGGAGAGAAGGACGACCCCTTCTGCAGTACTGCAAACTCCGTACTCCAGCATCCACAACTGATCTTCCGCTCACAGTCTCTTCGTGCTTGGAGCATTGGGTGTAGTTCTGTCCGTCTCCGTCTTATGCTCGGTTGCGGCGGCCCGCTCTGGTATAGGCCATGGATCAATCTCGTCGTTAGTCTGTCATCTCGAGCGCCTTTCCTTTGAGAATTCGAGCTCTTGGTCACTCAATCTTTTCCTTTCAAAGATATCGATCATGGGCCCCTCCCGTAGTGATCAGGATAACCGGGCTCCGTCTGCTATGATTCAAGGGGAACCCGGATAAGACGGAGGACTCGCATCTCTATAACCCACTTCCACATCATTTTTCATCTCATACTTCATAGTCTGATTCGCAGCCTTCACGCACAGTTTCACCTTCAACTTAAATCTCCGACAGGCATTATACGTCTTAAAGCTCGGTGCCAAATGCAGGGGCACGCGTCCCTTGAACTCCCAGTTCGCAGTGAGTCCCATCGGGTCCTCTTCCACGACCCCGTCATTTGCCCGATATTCTCGAACTGCAGGCGTCTGGGAGTCCGTCACTTTGAGCGTTTGAGCGGAATCTTTGCCTTGACCTCTATCCATCCATAGAGTGTAGCCGGTTCTTGGTTGAACATTGAGCTTATGCGCGTGCTCCATGGTTTGATGGTGTTCCAAGTGCGATTTGTCGCGTTCTCTGCATCTGCAGATGGTAGGGCCAAATACCTTCTCGACGCAGTTCTGGTCGTGGATCCAGAGAGCCCGTGTGCGTACGGTGTCGACGAGCTCGATTTGCTCGATGTAGAACTGGATTCGGGGTAAGTTGGTGGTTTCCCAGGCCCTGTCGGGAGTATAAAAGACCACTTTAACTTTATATCCGTGGCCAGCGAGTATGTAATCGGGGATCTTGATCGTAATCTCGAAAGGGAGACTGGGCCCGGATGTTAAGAAGGGTATGCGTCGCATGCGGTCGGGTACCGCACCGCAACCGACTGTCGAGTCGTCGAACAGCCTCAGTGTCCCGGACCACCGCGATTCACTCCGGGAGTTGAGTTCAAGTGCTGCCATGTCAGGGAGCGGACGGAAGATCAGCGGGAACCATCCATCGTGCTCCGACTCGTAGCCCGTCAACCGAGCCAACAAGCCGTACGAAATTGTAGGATACTTCTGCCATGGAAGACGGCCGGGGCGCGAAGGCGCAAACGCGCCGGGAAAAGAAGGGGGCAGCGGGTGCGGCTCCACAGTCCAGTGGTGTTTGGTGTCACGGCGGGTGTATCCGGGCCGCCAGTTATTGAACATGGTTGTCGACGCGGGAACGCGGATAGTGAAGCGGAAATACGACGGGCGTTGGGGTTGCATATATTCTTCAGCTGCAAGTGGGACAGCCTCTACGCCCTCCCCCAAAAGCGGCACCGTATCCTCGTAGTGCTTCCCGGGGTTGATGAACGTTCTGTGTAATGACTCCACGGACGTCTCCCCGCATAAGATGACCTCCACCTTGCGGATGGGAACGCGTTGGTTAGTGGAGACTGCTATATATCCGGAGATCAGACTGCCCGGGTAGATGACCCCATTCGCGGGGTGGGTGACTTTGATAGTGTACCCGCATTGCACCATCTTGTACGCGCGTTTCCAAATGGGGTATAACTTCAGTTATTCGATTGCAGCGCAGGGTCCTCAAGCGACTGCGAGCTGTCTTGGTTAGTGATGCCGCAAACCTTGAAATAAAGCAGTTGAGGTACCTGGAAGCAGTGGAGGACGCACTGTCGGTCAGGAGAGTGAAGATCAGCCATGAGACAGCAAGGTACCGTTAAGTAGGCACGAAACTACCATTAGGCACATATTTGCATAGGTGACATGAGCAAGGTCATAAGTTGCAGCTCGGAGGGTCTCCGTCCCTGTCTAGACCCTAACATCCGGATGGCCCGCAAATTCAAGCCTTTATGGATTACGGGTTGCGGATGGCTCCGGATGGCCCCTTCCGTAACATGACGACGAACTCGGCAAGATTTGTACATATGAAAAGCCACAGGGGGCCTCTCCCTGGCTAACATGGAGTAGCCGGTGAAGCGTAGTGAGTCGAGGCATCCATCTGCATATCATGGTGTTTGCTCTGTCAGGCCTGGAGAGGGGTAGAATGGACATAGCGACAGATGTTCAGTGCCGTATAGAAAAAAGGCTTGAGGGTGATGTTCAGGGCAAGACCAACTGGAAATGCTCCCGTTCGAAGCGGGTCCAGCATATGCACGCCCTCGTACCTGCCGTGTATATAAATGCTATCCTGATCCAGGCTAGCCTCCATGACTATTCATTAGCGTTGGCCTCAGACCACCCCACACTTTGTGACGTCGCTCATGTATGAGCAGTCCTGCGTGTGATGAAAGTGGTGGATTTTGCATGGTTGGATGAGGTATCTTGACCACCAACAACACAACACCCCCTTCATATTCATTGACTGGCGCAACACTCGCTGTGGCCTTCATAGAATATGATCGTATGATCCCACCCTTTCCGTTTGCTCCGAGACTATTGCATACGTCAGATTTGCACATCAGTCCATGCTCGTTCGTCAAGCTGAACCTCTTATCTTAATTGTACAAAATGGATACAAGCCGCGATCGAGACACCTACGAGTCGGAGAATCCCTACATAAGTAATAACCAACTGTATTCACCATACAGCAGCCCTGGCGGCACTGGCGGGAACCCCTATGGTGGAACTGTAAGCTGCAGGAGGCTTTCTCATCCGGAAGAATCTGACAAGTGCAAAGTTCAACCAGACGCCCGCACCACCGCCACCCGTAGCCCACCAGGACTCCAACTATTCGCAACCATCTCAGTACTCCCAGTACTCTTCGACTCATGAGCCGCTTCCACAAACTACCAGCACGCCACTTAGCCAACAAGATTTCCTCACCCGTGTCAATGGTACCAAAAGCAGGATCAGGCAACTCAGCTCTAACATACAAGAGATTGGTAGCATACACCAACGTCTTCTTGCTTCGCCGGAAAGCGATGCGTCGAGAGCCTTGGAGAGCTTGGTTACCCAAACCCAAGTCCGGAACACGCAGATCAAGGACGAGATCAAATTCCTGGAGCGAGATGCGGCGCGAGATCCGTCAAACACGGCCAAGAGGACACAAGTGGAAGCGCTGAAGCGTTCTTTCAGGAGTCAATTGGATGACTTTTACAGAGAAGAGGCGGATTACTCCCGACGGTACCGCGAGGCCATTTCAAGACAATATCGCATTGTGAATCCAGAAGCAACAGAGGAGGAGGTGCAAGAGGCTGCCAATGCGGATTGGGGCGAAGAAGGGATCTTCACACAGGCTGTAAGTCCACAATGCTTAGCATCAAGATTCTGTTGACCTCGAATTAGCTCAAGAGCAACCGCACAGGACAAGCTTCGAGCGTCCTGGGCGCAGTGAGAGCACGCCACAATGACATCCAGGCGATCGAGAAGACCATGGCAGAGCTGTCACAGCTGTTCCAGCAACTCGACGAGCAGGTGGTATATCAAGAGGTCCAAGTAGACGAGACCGAGCAGCAAACGCACCAAGTGGTAGACGACCACCGACACGCCAACGAGCAATTGGACCGCGGGATCGCATCTGCCAAACGAGCACGCAAGCTCAAATGGTGGTGTCTTTTTACAGTGGTTGCGATCATATGTATCCTGGCTCTTATCCTAGGACTGTACTTCGGCCTCCGAAATAACGGCAATAATAACAGGAGTAACAACAGGAACACCACGGGCCAATAGTAGGGGTACATGGCTGTACGGTTGGGAGAAGGATGTTGAATCTGCGTTGTCCACCTGGGGAGTGGGCTGGGAAATGACGATGTGTATGGACGCCAGAATCTGTTTGTAATTGGATTTTCGCGAAGATCTATTTGGATGGCGATTAATGGCGAAAAACAATCATTCTCCTCCAAAGAGTCGCAAGCCACTCAACATCGGAAAGAACTCGGCGCATGTGTGGCTCGTCAACAGGCTATTTTTAATTCTGATCGCCCGCCTATCAAACCGGATGGTGGTGATGGACGCGCGTTTCAAGCATATCGAAGAGGGACTTCCCCGTTTCTTGTTGGGCCCAAGGCGATCCTTGGCGTCTTAACCTCCTTGGCAGAGTCTGCTTGTTTGTGGCCTTTGTGCGTTGGCGAATCAGCGTTGGCCTTGCCATGCACAGCATTCCAGATAGTGACGACGTCAATTGATATTATCGGTTATGGATGGGGGACAGCCAACAATGTGGTTCAACCGTGTGTTCCCACACCTTCTTTCCCAACTTTTCTCTCTTTCCTTCCTCCACTCACCTGTACCTTCCCAACACTGTCGCTTCCAGGTTTCCATACCGACATTCGCTTGTGTTTCTCACATTCAACTCCCGGATATCCCGTTGTCCGCAATTCCTTATCGAACTTTTGAACGAATCGAGCATCAGCAATCTCCACTGCTGTAACCATGAAGCCTGGCAGCGCTTTCGTGGCCATTGGAGCGCTCTCGGCAGCCGTTGCGGCAACCCCGGCTACGACAGTGACGAAGCGCGCAACCGCTCCTGTGACGGTCAAGGGCAACGGTACGTCCGGAGCACAGTGTATGTCACAAGCATCAACTGACGTGACTAGCTTTCTTCGCCGGAAACGAGCGCTTCTACATTCGCGGTGTCGATTACCAGCCAGGTCCGTCGTCATCATCCACCCCCACAGGCTCACGCACTGACGAATGCAGGCGGAGAGGGGGAGTCGAAAGACCCTATCGCAGATGTGGAAGGCTGCAAGCGTGATATTGAGAAGTTCAAGAGTCTAGGCTTGAACACGATTCGAGTCTACACAGTGGACAACACCGCCGATCACGATGAGTGCATGAACGCGCTTGCCGACGAGGGCATCTACCTGGCGCTCGATGTCAACACTCCGAAATACTCCATCAATCGCGCCAAGCCCGCGAAGTCGTATAACAAGGTCTACTTACAGAGCGTGCTGGCCACGATCGATGCCTTTGCGAAGTACGACAATACCCTTCTGTTCTTTTCGGGCAACGAGGTGATCAACGACGATGCAACGACACCTTCGGCGCCTTTCGTCAAGGCTATCACTCGCGACATCAAGTCGTATATCAACGCCCGTGGATATCGAAAGATTCCGGTTGGCTACTCTGCCGCCGATGTCGAGTCTAATCGCTTCGAGATGGCACAGTATATGAACTGCGGCGATGACGCAGTTCGCAGCGATTTTTTCGCATTTAACGACTATTCTTGGTGTGATCCATCGTCCTTCAAGACGTCCGGCTGGGACCAGAAAGTGGAGAAGTACAAGAATTACGGCATTCCGCTCTTGTGAGTGCAGATATCGCCCGTCCTATATTCAAGATCCTAACCGTTTCCCAGCCTTTCTGAGTATGGTTGCACCAAGAATGAGCGTAAATTCGGCGAAGTCGCCTCTCTGTACAGCACCGACATGACTGGCGTGTATTCCGGCGGGCTTGTGTACGAATACTCCGAGGAAGAAGGCCGAGATTACGGTCTCGTCAAGCTCGAGGGCAACAATGCGAAGGAACTCCCTGACTTCGAAACCTTGAAGAATGCCTTCGCTGCTACCAAGAACCCCAGCGGGGACGGCGGCTACAATAGCCAAGGAGGGAAATCTGAGTGCCCACAACAGTCCAAGACGTGGGAGGTCGAGATAGCGTCCGACAAGCTTCCAGCCTTGCCTGAGGGCGCCGATGAGTACTTCAAGAACGGTGCCGGTAAGGGACCGGGACTGAAGGGCGCCGGCTCGCAGGATGCTGGTAGTGATGAGACGGACCTGGGCGATGCAGCTGATGGCACCGTCACAGAGGGCAACGCTGCTCCGACTGGAAAGAAACAGGGTGCTGCGCCCTCTGCACATATGGGAGCGTTGTCCACGACTCCTTTTGCTTGTGCTTTGGTGGTTTTGGCGTCCTCCCTGTTCGGCGTCTCGATGTTCTGATTATGAGAGTTCGGAACGGATCGCACCATGCAAAGGGCTGGTTGGAACATTTGTTAGGTGCATGGTAGGCATCTGACGGTTACGGCGTCCTGGCACTTTGACTTCCAAGGTATCTTAAGGGGGATCTTCCTGTAGCCCGAGTTGGCACATATGAAGGTATTAATCGTTTTGAGCATCTTGTAAACTTTGCCATAGAGCTTGTAGCATAACATGCAATTGTCTTTTCCTGTCATTCCGACCTTTCTGTTGAATGAACGATGTCTTCTTACTTTGGCTCTTCAACGTAAGGGTCTCCCCACAGATCCATCTTACTCAGCACGGGCCTTATCGATAACGACCAATGATCGTCAACATTTCCGAGGCATGGAGGGGCATCGTACCAGTCTCCCCAGCCCCGTGTGTATTACTTTCAAGACCCCTTCTTTACTCGCTCTTTACAATGCCTCGTGATCCGCTCATCGGACTTGTCGGGAAGCCCTCGTCAGGCAAATCAACTACTCTGAACAGGTGCGCCTCGAGCCCCTCATGACAATGCGACTTCTAAGATGATCTTGTCGGCAGCTTAACAGATGCCACTTCGAAAGTCGGTCCGTGGGGCCCTCAACTGCATGTTCTTTACCGGCAGTTGTGATTGTGGGAGCAATAGGAGACTGACGGACCGTAGGAAATTTCCCGTAAGATGAACCAATTCTTTCTCCATGCGCTCCAGAGACACTTCTCACAGACGAACCCCATGCGCAATCCGCGATACACGACTATAGCCAACCTGTCTAACCTTTATACTACTCAGATTCACAACAATAGACCCCCAACGCGCAATCGGCTACCTCCAAATCGACTGCGCCTGCAGACGTCACAACGTCACCGACCGCTGTAAACCGAACTACGGGTCCTGTGTCGACGGCCGCCGAAGCGTGCCCATCGAGCTCCTCGATGTCGCGGGATTAGTGCCAGGAGCGCATATGGGAAAGGGGCTGGGCAACAGATTCCTGGACGATTTGCGACATGCGGATGCGCTGGTGCATGTTGTTGATGTGAGCGGGACCACGGATGCCGAAGGTATGGAGTCGAAATGGGAAACGGAGTCCAGGAACAGAGAATGCTGATAAGGCGTAGGCAAAGCGACAAGAGGCTATGACCCAAGTCAAGACATCGTGTGGCTGCGTTCCGAAATCGTGCGCTGGATCCAAGGGAACCTGATGGAAAAATGGTACCATCCCCTGTGCCCTCCCCGTCCTCTCTAACCTCCAACTCCCAGGGGCTCAATAAAACGCCGCCACGTCGCCGTCAAAGCCACCAGCGTCGAAACGCTCCAAAACCAATTCTCAGGCTACGGCTCCACGTCGACCGTCGTAGCGCGCACACTCGACAAACTCGCGCTCAAAGAACCGCTCCAAGACTGGACCGACGAAACCATCGAGCGCGTCGTAAACGCCTTCACAGACGAGAAATTCCCTACCGTCATCGCTCTCAACAAAATCGATCATCCGGACGCAGACAAGAACATCGCCAAGATAGCGAAGACGCAGGACCCAAAGTCGATTGTGCTAACGAGCGCGGTATCTGAAGTTTTCCTGAGGAAACTCGCGAAACAGGGATACATCAAGTATACAGAAGGCTCAGAATTTGTGGACACGCGGGAGGATTTGATAGAAGCCGGCGACCCTGATGGCGGGGGACTGAAAGAATTGGATGAGAAACTGAAAACGAGGATCGAGAATCTCAAGGATATGGTGCTTTATCGGTTTGGATCGACGGGCGTCGTGCAGGTGCTGAGTCGCGCGGCCGAGTTGCTGGGACTCGTGCCGGTGTTTCCCGTGCGCAATGTTCATACGTTTACGTCGGGGAGTGCGAGCTCGACGGCTGTGTTTAGGGATTGTGTGCTTGTGAAGAAGGGGTCCACGGTCGGGGATGTGTATAGAAAGGTTATGGGGGATGCGCCGATGGCGTATGTGGAGACGGAGGGGGGGAGACGGGTCGCGGAGGATGATGTGGTTGCGGTTGGGAAGAATGATGTGAGTGTTTTCCATGATGGTGTTTGGGAGAGGGTGCTAATGATTGAATAGATATTGGCGTTCAAGGTTGGTAGGGCTTGAAGCGAGGAAGAAGCAGTGCATGGCTGAACACTATGGTAGCGCATTTGCGAGCAAAAGCCAAAAGCGAATAATATTATCAAAACCACGAACCCCCATTTCACGACTCAATAGGCATCCTCTCCACCCCCCTCACCCACCTTCTCCGTCTCCACTCCCCCTTCCGACTCCCTTTACTCTGTTCCCACGCCCTAACCAAAACCTCCCTCTCCAACTCCTGACTCCCACTGACTCCCCGCTTCTTCCACCCCTTCCCCCCCTCCTCCTCGTCACCCAAACGCTCATACCACAAATCCGTAACCCACCTCTCTCCCTCCACCTCGACCTCAACCCCACTAACACACCTCTCCTCGACCCACTCCCTAGACATCAAATCCAGCGTCCACTTCTTATCCGTCCACCTCCATCCCCTCGGCGGCTTCACGTCTTCGAAAAACGGGGTCCCGCGTGGTCTGTCACCCGCGACTCTCGCAGGGGATAACGGCGCATACGGCGACGGCGAAAAGAGAAACGGTTCGAATTCGCCATCGACGTCGTGAAGCGCGCGATACTGCAGCTCGAAGATCTCGACTTCGCGGCTCTCTTGTGAGGTTTGTAGTGATATGTCTGCTTTCGAGAGTGAGAGCAGCGTGCTGCGGAGGTGCGTGTCTGTGTGTGCCAGGGTGTCTATTGTGTGTTTTTCTTTCAACAGAAGTTGGAGTTTCGGGTGCCCGGAAATAATGGCGATGTAACCGGATACCAGGGCGATGTATCGCCAAGGGAGGAGGTGCGCGGCGATGAAGAGCAGCACCGAGGTGCAGAGGAGCAGGATGTAGAGGGTGGAGGAGAGCGCTTCGTTTGAGAAGTTTGTTAGGGGTGTTGCGAAGGAGACGACGGTGTCGTGGGCGAGGGAGAAGTCTTCCATGCAGTTTTGGAGGTCGCGCATGTTGCGGAAGAAGTCTTTGGAGAGTTCGGCGGCGGGTTGGATGGTTTGGGCTGCTGCTAGAGGGGGCCCGGAGAGGGGGTAGAGGTCGGTGGGGAGGTGGGTTGGGGGTGGTGGGTGTCGGGCGAGGAAGGCGGGCACCATGATGAAGAAGAGGAGGAGGATGAGGGGGAGGATGGGGAGGAGGTAGGGGTCGAGGCAGAGGAAGGTGTAGATGAAGAGGAGGGAGAGGGTTTGCGTGGGTTGGTGCCAGGTTAGGAGCTTCTCGAGCTTGCGTTGGAAGACGAAGACTACGCCGATGCGGGCGTTGAAGCGGCGGAAGTTGGAGGACATGACCGGGAGGGAGAAGGTGGGGCGTTCGGTGTAGGTGTAGGTTGTTGTGGATTTGTCGGCTGAAGTTGTGGATGTGTAGTTGTGGTCTTTGTCTTCTGGGGGAAGGACTTGGGAGAGGAGCCTAGGGGTTGTGAGTGGAGGAGACTGAGGGTGTAGGCAGTGCTTGCTTCAACTAAACCGACCGATGATGGTATGGAGAGATAGTGAGGAGAAGGGTACTTACATTGTGAAGAGCCGCTCCGACACCCTACTTGGTGACTCTTTTCCGAGATTGTCCCCCAAGGCCTCCAGTTTGTTTCTAAGTCGGCCAGGGCTGAGGTACTGCTTTGATCCATGTTGGTTGGTGGGAGTGTGGGGGTCTTCGTGGCCGCTTGGAGTTCTAACAGATACCACCGGGATGGGCTCGTCCCTGTTGGCTATCTGTTTTGCTTCTGAACCGCTCATTCTGATATCTTTTGATGATGTGCGTCGATGAGGGATAGGTATAGCACACAACCACGGTGTAGTTGCTGTAGGTGAAACCGGTCCGATTCACATGCTTATTGAAAGCGGATAGTCGTCTCCTTTCTTTGAAGCGTTATTAGAGGAAACACTCTGTGGGTTATGCACTCATGTCAGGTGGAGGGGTTGTATTGCAGTCGTGGTGGAGAAGACGCATGACGGCATGGGGCCGCGTGGCGGTGCGTGTGGCGCATTGTGTGGCTTGAACATGTGAAAGAACATCAAACACTGCAAGCTGCAAGCTAAGAGACGTACTCCTGATCTTCTGCAGGGGAGCCTTGGGACGGGATGTATGCCCATGTCTGCAAACGCAAGTCGACCTTGAAATGAAGATGTTCAAAAGATGCAGGAGATTTATGTTTCAGCAACGCAGCCAGGCTTGACGGATCTCCTCGCTGAACCGCTTGTGGCGTCCGTTGTGCTCGTGCATCTCCACACTTCGTTATGCCAAGGAACTCAAAATCCCGGGGTATGCAGACGCATTTGGAGATGCAAGGTGTAGGGAGAGCAAGGCAGCTTGCAAGGAGAGGCACGGGATTCGATATCGGGCAGTGTGCCAGACTTGGTCCGCTGCCCTGCCGCATTGCCGGCTGGCTGCAGTCAATAATGCTGGATCTCCGCCTCGTGCAGTAGTTGGGAGGAGTGGGCTGGTTGCACTGCAACCGACTTTGTGCTTCACGACAGCCGCGTGCGGCATGTTGCAGCTGGACAGTGAACGCGACCCGAGACCTCTCCCTCTTGTAGACAATCACTCATCCGCCCTCTGACTGTTTGACCCTCGACGCGTTGCCAGGCAGGCGGTGCCCGATGCAGACCCTGATAACTGTTGGCGTTGCTGTGGTAAATAAATATCCGCGAAAGCGTCGAGGCGAAGCCTGAAGCGGGACTAGGCGTTCGAGACACGGCAATCTTAGTGGCGGTCACCCTCAGCACCAACTGTCGCTCGACACCGTCTCCTAGATACGACCTGCGGTGTTGATCTCTTGCGTCGTGTCCACGTCCCTCCTCAACGTAATCCTCGATCGCTCTCGTCTCGTCATCGCCCGCACTCGCCGCCCTTCACTTCGATACCCCCTGGACTCGGCATCAACGCGATGCCCACGGACCGCTAGTTTCGACTCCAAGCTTCGAGCTTGGAGAGCATCCCCGGTCGTCCACACTGCCCGAACGCCAGAGGAGGCACCGCTGGTGCTGCTGGCACACGGCCGGTGACGTCGGGGTCCGCATACCCCGTTGTCGACCATCTTCGCTCTGTATTGACCATGTCCCTGCAGACGGCACAGCCAGGCCACGCGCGCGCAATGGAGAGAGACAACCCGGCGGCCGACGATTCGAGCGCAGAAGCAGGTAAATTGGCGTGCCAGCGAGACTTGAATTGGGAACGAGTGGGCTGATGTTTGTGTGTGAATAGATGGACCCACACGGCGGAAGTTCCCACGCACCACGAGCGGCGGAGAAAACAAGCTGCGCAAGACGAGCGCTGGAGCCACGAACCCTTCGTCCTCCAGGGTCCCGCCTGTGGAGACGCTGAAGTCTGGCTTTCGGGGGCGCCGATTGTCTGTCCGCGATCAACACAAAGCGCCGCTGGGCCCGCGGCCCCTCGACCCCTCAAAACAAAGGTGCGAAACCGCCAGAGCTCCTCCCTTTTTCCCAGGCTCTTTTCACTGCAAGGAACAATTGAAATGGGCGAGACTGACAGCGAGCGTGCGTGCAGAGTGCCTTCAGACGCCAGCGCCATTCCCGCCATTTCCCAACACGCAGCAACTGCCGCAACTGCCGCAACTCGCTCCTTCCTCCCCGCGTCGACCAGCGAACCCGTCCTAGGAAATCCCCCGCGCTCCGCAAACGCTCGTTTCAGCTTCGTAGGCCCTTCTCACCTACAGCAACAACAGAACCCGCCGTCGTCTGCTTCTTCGGCCAAACCCACCGAGTCCCCCCCTTCCACCACCTCGTTCGATTTCCTGCCCTCAGTCAGCTTCGATGACTTCCACGCCAGTATCGCAGCATACGAACCGACCCTGAGCGACTTCCCGGCACCTGGTGGTGGCGGAATCGGCCTGTCTCCCACGTTTATGCCCGCCACGCAAGCAATGGCCCAGGTGGCTGCAGCTCCAGGGACAGGGCCAGACACTCGCACATCACGAAGCAGTACGCTCATGCGCCGATTCAGCCAATCCAGGAAGAACAACAATGTCTCCCCGACTAGGCAGTTCTCTGGCGCTGGCTCTTCACGGCCGCTGCCTACAAACCTGACAATACGCAACCGACCCCAGAGTCAGCTGCCTCCGCAACCGCCTTCCAACTCCGCTGCGCGGGCTCCGCGAAAGTCAATCGGACCCGGCATGGCGCCCATGGCCCTAGATGCGCGACGGGACACTCGTAGTGAGCTGCCAAAACCGCCAGCTGATAATCCAACAGGACGCGTGGGACGCACACCCTCATTCAGTCAGGGTGGGCGAAGAAACTTCTCTGCGAACCTGAGTACTGGATCGGAGGCACCCAAAATGAGCAGTGCGATGAGGTCGGCCAAGGCGAAGTCCATGCAGCCTCCTCCAAGACAGCAACATGGCTTTCTGAGTGCTGCAGCACCGCCGCCTGATCAGCTTGGAGGAATACGGACTCCGGGCAAGAGTACTCGAACAACAACACCATCTTCTTCCGCAAGCAGACGCCAGTCGACGATGCCCCATGTAGGCGGCCTGGGAGCCAGAACCATCAGCCCAACGGATGCACGGCGGCTCAAACGGCTTTCCATGAACCCTAACGCCATGGGAAACCATGTTGGAGGCCCTACAGGTCCACCGACACCGCAGGCAGAGTTCACGACCTTTGAGGAAAGAGGTTTGGATCAGTCCCCAGCCGCTGTTCTGAGAAAGACCGAAACTCCTTCATCTGCACGTGGCACGCCAGAGCAGAATCGTAAGTCTTTCGCCTCTGGAATATCTCTTTCTTCAAACTCAAGCATGAACTCCCTTCGAATGGCTACATCATCTATGACACCTCGCAATTCTGTTCATCTGTCCGGGTCTCGGCTGCCCACACCTAAACCTAGGAATGTGCATAGCTCTGCTGGCATGGAAGAGGATGAGGAAGTGCCTCCTGTCCCTGCGATCCCAAAGGCCTACGAGTCCCCAAAGGATCCAGAGCACAGCTCTTTCTCATTTGTGCCAACCTCCAACAAGCCGCCTGCCTACCAAACTCCGCCTCAGACCCGACAGGAGATAGATGACGCCGAGCCTGCAAAGCCTCCAGCACCTGTGGACCCAGCCCCAGAACCGGTCAAGACTGATACACCGAAGAGTACGACAAGCATTCGTCATAGGCGCGGCTTGACTGTTGGATCAGGTGACGGAGACAAGGCGCCTGTAATCCCAATCAACAACACCAAAAAGAACCTACAGCCCCTCCGTCTTCCGCCACTGAATCTGTTGCCCTTGGCCACTCCCGTCAACAACAGGATATCCTATTTTCCTGCCCCTTCGGCTGCAGACGATGGGCGCCTTGTGACACCGCCCCCTAAACGTGGCACCAAAACACCGAGCACGCCTATGACAGCTTCTAGGGCAAGCTTCTTCTCGAGAAGCAAAGATACTGAGTCCTACGACGATGCCAAACACCTGCGCAGCAGCAGCTCGGCATACAACCTCCGCCAGCCCGAGACTACCGTTCACCCTATTTCTTCGATGCCCATACCGACGTTGAACCCCTCAAGACATGCTACCACTCCGTTTGCTTCCAATTCTCTGCCAAAAGGTGGCGGTGAATTTGCCCGGCTCCAGTCAAGGCCTAGTGGTGAATACAAGTTAAGCGATACCGATGTCGAAATGCAGAGCATGAAAGTCAATGGCCCGCGCGCCCCGCCCAAAGTCGAGACCTCTTCGGCTCAGAGCTCCATGGAGCAGGAACCAGGGACCCCGTTGTCTGCGACCTCTACGACCTCCTTGCGCAGGAAACTTAGCTTGGGTGGCTGGCGTCGGAGTTCCTCAAAGGCAGCCGCACATGCTTCTCAAGCTGCTCAGTCACCAAAGCTGCCACAAAAACCCGAACAGGTACAATATCAGCAAAGACACAGCGTCATGCCACCTCCCAGAATGCCTGCGTCTGCCACTTTTGGTGGTTCACTAGGCGCGAGTCCTACACCTTCGGATCGCACCCGACCGTCGTTCGAGTTTGGACGCCGCAAGGCATCCACAGCCACGATAGCGAGCAGTGATACTGATCTAGAGAAGAAGACCGACCGCAAGCCCAACGGAAAGATGGGGATCCGCGCACCATCATACAATGAGCAATCTGCGTCCAAAACCAATCTGTTGACACCCATGCATAGGATGCTGGGAACGAAGAGTTCCACTAACATGCTTCGAGCTCGGAACCTCGACCCCAATCTGGATCGGGACGACCTGGCAGCAGATGAGGAAATGAGAAAGCTGGCTTCCAAGCGAAAGGATTTCGAGCAGGCCGCACGCGATGTCGATGAACTGAGAAAGAGGGCGAGACCACAGGACCGCGTGACAGCTGCTCAGGCACTCCAGATGGTCAACCTAAATATCTTCGAAAGGGGAGAGATCATCGATTACAAGGAGATCTACTTCTGCGGCACCAAGAACGCGAAGAAGCACGTGGGTGACCTTCACAAGACGGATGTGAACTTTGGCTACGATGACGACCGGGGCGACTACAATATTGTCCTGGGTGACCACCTTGCGTACCGCTACGAGGTCGTTGATCTCCTAGGGAAGGGGAGCTTTGGACAGGTGGTACGCTGTGTCGACCATAAGACGGGCCAGCTTGTTGCTATCAAGATCATTCGTAACAAGAAGCGCTTCCACCAGCAGGCTCTGGTGGAGGTCAATATTTTGAAGAAGCTCCGCGAATGGGTACGTGTCTCGAGAGCAGCGAACACGCCATACTGACATATGTAGGACCCCGACAACAAACACAGCATGATCAATTTCACACAGAGTTTCTACTTCCGTGGCCATCTATGCATCTCGACCGAGCTCCTCGGCATGAACCTGTACGAGTTCATCAAAGCGCACGAGTTCAAGGGCTTCTCTCTGCGCCTCATCCGCCGCTTCTGTAAACAGATGCTCAGTTCCTTGGTTCTTCTGCGGAGCCACCGGGTCATCCACTGCGATCTCAAGCCCGAAAACATTCTGCTTGCGCATCCGCTTCATTCCGAGATCAAGGTCATCGATTTCGGCTCCAGTTGCTTCGAGAACGAAAAGGTGTATACGTACATCCAGTCTCGTTTTTATCGCTCGCCTGAGGTGATATTAGGCATGAGCTATGGATTGCCAATCGACATGTGGAGTTTGGGGTGCATCCTAGCAGAGCTCCTGACCGGATACCCCATCTTCCCAGGAGAGAACGAGCAGGAGCAGTTGGCATGCATCATGGAGATCTTCGGTCCCCCGGAAAAGCATCTCGTGGAGAAGAGCAGCAGAAGGAAACTGTTCTTCGACTCCAAGGGCGCCCCCAGGGTTACGGTGTCATCCAAGGGCCGAAGGAGGCGACCTAGCTCAAAGACCCTGCAGCAATCGCTGAAGTGCGACGATGAAGCGTTCCTTGACTTCATTGCCCGATGCCTCCGGTGGGACCCCGAGCGGCGCCTGAAGCCTGATGAAGCGATGCTCCATGAGTTCATCACAGGCGTCAAGAGGCCTGTGCCACGACCGCGGCCGCAGATGAACGGCGCAGGAATGTCTCCGATGAGGCGCGTACCCTCAGCTCAGACACCTGGGCAACGGGCTCGACCTCTACCGGAGCCTCCAGTTACCAGCTTCAAGATTGGCGGTGCTGTCAACTCAAGCCGAGATATCCCCAACAGTTCTCCCATCAAAGGACCTCGGCGGCAGTCGACGGTACCTGTGCCAGGCTCGACGGCGGTCAAGCGAGCCGCGAACGGAGCTCCCCTCACCTCGACAAGCGGTCTGCCGCGCGCTGCGCAGAGAAGCGTCTCTGGGAAGCCCGACATGGCTTCCGCTGCGGCAGCAGCCAGTCTAGTAAGTATCTATAAAATATCCGAAAACGCACGTAGACTGACCGGGTTACCAGAAATCGCGATAGCGTCGTGAAACAACGTACGGTTGAAGCGTTCTGCAATAGAAAGCACATGTATATTTTCAATGAAACATAGAGCTAGGGTGGGAAACATTACGAAGACGTCTTTCACAGTTAATACCCCTGGCATCCTCCATCCCTGCGATGAACTTATACCCTCGTCGAACTTCGCTGGTTGGTAGCTCGGAACAGTATTTCTATAACATGGATATTGGATAGGTGGGAAAGGCGATTTTATGGTTGCATGGGAGGGCGGGCTCGGCTGTGCGTTGAAGTTTCACCTTTACTGATGTGATCTCTTTGACCAGCAAGCGAAGAGTTCCGCGCATTAGCTGGGGTGGTACAAAGGTAGTATAGGCAGGCGTTCAGTAATGAAGGCCGGGAATGTAGTGTGTAGTGTGAAAGAGAATCGAAAGTAGGTTGAACGAGCAGGTGAATGTTTTACTTGCTTCGACTGGCCTTCAGATGGGTCGCGTTGTATTTTCTGAGATCCCCTTCACTGCATGAACAGCGCACGGGCCATTTTCAATGACCCCCACCAAGTGCTCACAGCTCCGCCGAGATAACAATGTATGTGCGACTGCTCCGGTATGGAGCTCTTCCAGTTCTTTTTCGTGGCATAAACGTTTGACTAATTGCTGGGGGCGATGGCTCGATGGTTGCATCAGCTCAGCGAGAAATAGATTAACGGTTAGCGCGCGCCCTACTTTGTCCAGCCGAAGCCGGCCCTTCCCAAGACTCGCTACCTAGGCTACTCTTCACTATACTGTCGCAAAGTAGCTGTTCCCACTTGTACCAGGCCTTCAAGGTGCCGTGCACCGGCCGCGGACAAAGGACGGCCTGTATACCGAGTGAGAGTCGTTCCTTCCTTAACACTTTCGTCTTGGCTTTCCTCTCTTAATCTCGACTCGACCACACCGTCATCTTTTTTACACGACCGCTTCCTCATCCTTCCCTTCTCTGCCGGTCGCTTCCTGATCCCAATTTCGTTGCATTGCGCCCAAAGCATTCAGGACGTTGAACCCTGCCCGCGTCCGCAAACCTTTATCTGCTGGTCGCAACCAGGCCTCATTTTCTTTGGTTCTGGATGTGTTTCTAATCGCCTTGTCTTGCCTTTGGCTGGTACTTTGAGTGGCGACCTAATCACGTCGTTGACGACTACCAGAGGCACTACCCAAATAGGCCAAAATCACACGACCTTTCACCCAGAGACCCAAGTACAACACAAACACTCAACTGCACTTCAATTGACTGGTACACTACACCGAAAAATGCGTATCCCATCTCCACCTCTGCAATCCGCTATTCCGCCACTCCCTCGCCTCAGAGATTACGACATCTCCCCCAAGAATGGCTTTCTCCCGGATTCACCGCCCTTGGATCAGTTGCCAGATCGCTACTATGCGCCATGGGAGACGGTTGCTCGCAACTTCCAGAGTTTGATCTTGGCGAGAAGATTGCGGGACATTGTCGATGCTCTGCCCGTTCTCTCGACCGAGTACTTACTCACACAAGCGGAGTGGCGGAGAGCTTACATGGTGTTGGCCTTCATCACTCATGCCTATGTTTGGGGAGGTGACACACCATGCGATGTGAGTTTGGCTTCTCAACTCGGTCGTCACCTTGAAATTATTGCTGAGGCGCATACAGACAATCCCGCCATCCATTTCCATCCCGTTCCTCAGGGCTTGTGAACACCTGGAATTACCTCCGGTAGCGACCTATGCCGGCGTGGTATTATGGAATTGGCAACCTCTCTTCCCTGAGGAGCGGATCGACACCTTACAGAATCTATCCACGCTCATGACCTTCACCGGATCCTTAGACGAGTCTTGGTTCTATCTCGTTTCCGTTGCCATCGAGGCCCGAGCTGGTCCCTTGATCCCACTCATGATCGACGCCATGGCAGCAGCAAGACGCAACGACAGCAAGACAGTCATGATGGCTCTTCAGCTCTTCGCCGAGCGACTGGACGAACTCGGCGAAGTCCTCGAACAGATGTACGAAAGTTGTGATCCCCACATCTTCTACCACCGCATCCGCCCCTTCCTCGCCGGCTCCAAGAACATGTCCGCCGCCGGCCTCCCCCACGGCCTCAAATTCGACAACGGAACAGGCACACAATCATACGTCCAACACAGCGGCGGCAGCAACGCCCAAAGCTCCGTGATCCAATTCTTCGACATCGTGCTCGGCGTTGAGCACCGTCCAACAGGTGAAAAGAGCAGTGAAGCATCCGACTCTGACGACGCTTCACAATCTGCGCACCACAATTTCATCCTCGACATGCGAAACTATATGCCCGGTCCGCATCGCCGGTTCCTCGAGCATCTGGAAACCGTGTCAAACATCCGCGATTACGTATTCACGCAACGCCAAAACCGAGCCCTCGTCACTGCTTTCGACGCCGCGATAGCCATGCTCCGTGCCCTCCGCGACAAACATCTCCGCATGGTATCCCGCTACATCGTCATCAAATCGCGCGAATCCCGCTCTCTGAGTCCTCAACAAAAACCAGCTTCTCAACAACAGCAGCAACAACCCTTGAACCTCGCAAACGCCTCCTCCCAAGGTGGCGACAACAAGAAGTTACGCGGAACAGGCGGTACGGCGCTAATGACGTTTCTGAAGCAAGCGCGCGATGAGACGGGCGAGCCGGCTGTGGATGCGTGGGCGAGGCGGTTGTTGAAGAGTGGGTCGGGGGATTTTAGAGGCGTCGCGAGGTTGGGGAAGATGAGTGAGGGGTTGAATGGGGAGGTGCGGGTTGTCGGGCTCGCGGGCACGTGGAGTGTGGATGATGAGTTTGATGGTGGGGTGAGTTTCGATTCTGTGAAGCTGTGAGGAGATGTGCTAATTGGTGGATAGATTTGTCATTGGTAGGGAGCGGACGGGTGTGGTCGAGATGGTTCCGTTGGAGTAGGGAAGGGGTAATGTTGATGGTAATGCGGATGATACATGTACCGGACTGAATCTGGGCATTGAACGGTAGATATGCGGGTGGTCGTTTGGTTTAGCGTGCATTTGCTTTTCCATTGTATGATGAGATGCTCAGAGGATGGCAGTATGGTTCAAACTTCAGAGGAGTTCGACTCGGAAGACCCCCCTCAATGATCGCAAAAATGAAGAAGCCTCCTTTCTTGCATCACACTCATTTCTACACACAAACCTGCGACCATCGTTCTCAGTATGCTGCACCACCTGAAGGACGTGATTTCAGTTCATGGATATCATTTCATTGATATAACTCGAAGAACCTAGATCGAAAAAGCGTCGAAAAGGGCGTATATCAAAGTCGCTCCCACCAACCGATAACGCCCGCCGCTATGTTCGATGACCAGGTACCCAAACCGCGTGATAAAAACAAAAAAAGCAAATAATGCACCCCTCCCCAAGATATTACCTAGCCCAGCAATGGACCCAAGAACGCCAGAGTGATGAGTTGCTGTAAAAAAGGCAGACAGAGTTGGTGAAAACTTCTCATAATCGGGGATAGTCGGAAGAAACTCCCGGGTGTCGTAATCCAGTGATGTTGAAGCTGAGAAATAGGTGACCCCTAGAAGAAACTCAAAAGTCCATAGGACTACTCCGCGTACTCATCCGCCTCACAGCAATCTTGCCATGGTCCAAATACGGCTCGAGTTCGCTATCGTCGTCGAAATCGGAGCCAAACTCCTCAACGAAACTGTTCTCGCGGTCGCGCACATCGTACACGGACTCTGCGTCTACGATGTCGCCAGGGTGGTCGATGACCATGTTATCGAGCTCGTCGCTCTCGCCGTAGACTTGGAGACCCTTCTTGGCGCGGTGGCCTAGCCAGTACTCTGCTCGTTTGCGCGAGCCGCGGTTCGGGCTTTGCTCGTATTGCGCTTGTTTCAGCTTCGTGACGAGCGACATGGCGGCTGGTGGGCTGGTGGATAGCGCGCTGAGGCCCCGGAGGTAGAAGTAGCAGACGCGCTTGCGCTCTTTGTTGTACATGAAGTGGTGGAGGCTCCAGATGGCGCCGTCGTCGGCGAAGGGGTCATCGGCGGGCTCCCAGGCGTAGTATTCGCAATCGTCCAAGCTCATTTCGAAATCCAGCATGGTCCAGTGTTGAGGGCTCCATATAGGCGTGCCGTTGGGGGTCATGGCTCCGGCGAGGAGGCCAGCGGAGTAAGCCTTGGGCCGCAGGTTGTGCATATTGTTATCGATGATCGTCATGAATTGGGACTTGGTCTCACGGCGGAACTCGTCTGGGTTGCAGGTGTTCGCGAAATCGTAGTCGATGTGGGTGGCATTGAGCGTCGCGATCAGGTAGGCGAACTTGTGGCGGTTCGCGGCTTCTTTGAAGGTTCCAAAGGGCGTGATTCTGCCAACGTTGAACTCATCAGCAAACCGGGCCGCAGACCGGGGCGTCATGGCCTCAAGCGCGTCCATCAGCTCCTTGTGACGCTGCTCCAGAGTCTCCTCAATGCGCTTGTACAGCTTCTTATCGCATCCGGCGGCCTTGATCGTGTAGACATCGCACCCTCCGAGGACCGAGGTGTCGTCGGTGTCGAAGTTGAGGGCGTGGTTTACCTCGTGGAGGATATCGAGGTACTGTTGTTCCACCGCGTTAGTGATCATTTGCACACGTCTATCGTATTCGCACCTTCATCGTGCCACTCGCAATCGGGTCAAGCCAAGGGTTTCAACGAATCGCGTACGTTGATAGAGGGAAGAGGGGGGAGGTATGCGCGGGCGTGAGATCGAATAGTATGTGCTTGTTTGTTTGGGTAGACCGCAAGATCAGTGCGCCTTCCTTTCTCGACGCGTCGATTTGTATGTCCCGCTGCTCGGTGGGCGCAGTCCGAGCGCAACTGAGGCTCCTTTGTTTCGGGTGGTGAGGACCTGCGTTAGCCGGGACAACTCGTAGAGGCTCCTCCAGGCTGGCTGCGGAGAGAAGTCGGTGCAAGTTGCTCGGCCAGACGTGCGTCTAGCAGGCAATAGGCATGTGGGTAAAGCTGGGTTCGCGGTGGTGAGTCGTGATGGTGGGTGGAGTGATGGGCGCATGCGATTGCGGAGTTGGCACGGGGTGATCTCGGCTTGGCGTCATGTGCTGGTGCAACCGATTTGATTGGACGTTGTTGAACGGTTATCGGCTCCAGACCAAGGACGGATGGAGCCAGCGAGTCAACGTGGCATGCTTCGTTCGCTGTCGAGGGACATCGTGGACGATAGAGACGTTGTAGCATCGTTCGCGATTGTTTGTCGTCGTCGGTAGTGCCGAGGTACGGGTATGCCAGGACCGAGCGAAGAGCAGTCGACGTTCGTGCAGTGACGTAACGTATGGTTGCGGGACGTCCGTGAACATGTTGGACTGGAAAGACCTAGTTGTCAATAGTAACAGAGAAGCTCCAATAGCTCAAGATATAGAATCACAAAATGAGAAGAGTCAAGGCACAAGTCTCGATGCATGACATGGAAATCACGTTCGAGCCCCTCAAGTCCTC
Organism: Sporormia fimetaria CBS 119925; assembly: GCA_010093795.1. Taxonomy (NCBI): domain Eukaryota; kingdom Fungi; phylum Ascomycota; class Dothideomycetes; order Pleosporales; family Sporormiaceae; genus Sporormia; species Sporormia fimetaria. The sequence continues at coordinate 769,982 of MU006568.1, forward strand.
TGTGATCAAACCTGCTTCTCCGGACAGCGTCCGGCAGCTGAGGCGTTTATTTGAAGCTGAATAGAGTACAGCCATCGCTAGATGCTCATCTGGCAACCTAGCAGGTGGTGCGTTCTCCGTCACCCCAACCTCCGCCTTGCACATCTGCTGCAAGCCTACTCCTCTCGTATGTATGCCTGTCCCCCAGCATGCCTCGCATGCATCAATGTGGTATAGAACTCCGTAGCAGGATACGCCAGAACGCCGATGAGCGAGCATCAAAACTTCAAAGCAGTCTTCTGGATCTCGCGAGATAGACCTCAATAGAAGCCACTGTCGGCAAGGCGCTTTTCGAGCTCGTCGGATACCTGGAAGCGAGGAGAAAACGGTACGATTAGCAATGCTCCTAGCCAGAATGCGGAACGACAGAATCAGCGCGGCAGGCGTAATTCGCGCTGGAATTACGTTTGAACGACGTTTTACATGATCTTCGTGACAATATCGTCCTCGGCCTGACCAATGCGTCAGCCACGGCACGCCTTGCGTGGTAGGTCAAAGCAAACGCTTCGGCACTTACCTCCATATCCTCTAAGCTGTCTTGCTGGCCGATACACCTTAGTACATTCTTCTTGCTGCTCTCCTGGAGCTCCCCCGCGAGCAACAGCTCGTCGAGGATGAAGTATGCCTTCTGGAAGTTGAAGATGATGTCCAGCTCGCAGACATTGCCATAGTACTTGTCCATCTGCTCGACATAGCGGTGCACGATTTCGAGGGTTATGAGCTCGTTGTCGGTGGCATCGCAGCCGGCGATGAAGAAGAGGGAGGCATAGCGGCGGTAGACGACCTTTGTGTCTGACGAAATTCGTTAGCTAGTGTGCACGCGACCCCTGCGGAGCCCCACTGACCTTTGTACTCTAGGAAATTGCACATGCGAGTTCGGCGGGCGAGGACAAGCTGCGAGACGTCTTTGACGATCTTGGCCTTGTCCTTGGGCGCGAGCGTTGTGAACCACTTGGCCAGGCGCTGCAGACGTTGAGCTCAGGTTGGCCAGGGGAGGCGGGAGGCACGCACCACTTTGCCCTGCCGCGAGAGCAGGATCAGATATCTGCAGCTGTTAGCCAGGAGGATGTTGTGGTGTCGCGCCGCAGACTCACTTGATGGCCATGTCGTGGTGGAGGAGGGAAGTTCGAGGGAGGTGAGAAGGTGCCGAGACGCAAGCCATCGGAGGCGGAGGATCGGCAGACCCCGCGTCGGTGAACCTCACGAAAGTGACCACCCCGCGTACATTTCAACAATATACAACCACGCAACAAGCAATTTACTCTAAGTCCACTAATTTTCAAGCTGCTCCTTGTTCTATAGCAGCCTTTACGTCTTTCTCCCCGGATCGGCCCGCTTGTTACTTTTCAACACCATACTGGATTTGTCCGAGGCGCATTACCAATCTTTCTGCCTCGTTGTATCCCACCACTTTCCCTCACCCCGACCACAACATAAACCAGAACTGGAAGTCAAAGAGAAATTCGAAACAAGCTGAGGACTCACCTCGTCCCCAACTCCTCACCATGAAGCTCATCCTCTCCACCTCGTACGCCTCCTCCATTCTCCCTCCACACCCTCCTAACAACCCCACAGCAACATAATGACGGGCACGACGGCAATCCGACGCCCAACCTTCGAAAAATCAAACACCGAACTCACCACCTCCCTCCGACACAACTTCACCGCGCACCAAACCCTATCGCAACCACCCACCAACGGCTCCACCCCCAACTCTCCCAAACCCTCCTTCCGCACCTGGACAACCCAAGACGCCGACACCCTCTACATCCCAAGCCACCACCCCTCCCCCCTAACCGAGCCGCGAGACTCCTACGACATAACCGTAAAACTCTTCTACCTCCCCAACATCCCCGCCTCCCGCCGCTGCCTGCAAACCCGCGAAGCCCTAAACCTCGTCCTCCGCGAACTGGGCACCGAATCCATAGACCTCCTCATCGTCTCCTTCCCCGGCATCTCCTTCGACGCAGACGACGAAGAGTCGTCTTCAGACTCCGATTACATAGACGACAACACGCCCCCCTCCGCACCCCCCTCGGATCCCACATCTACCGACGAAGAAGACGAAGAAGAAACACTCCCAGAAGACATGTCCACGATGCTGCAAACCTGGCACACACTCGAAACCCTGCACTCCGCCGGTCTGGTCTCCAAACTCGGCATCGCGGAATTCGGGTGCGCGCGATTGAGCAAATTCCTGCCTTCAACAACCGTCCGTCCCAGCGTCAATCAGATCAACGTGCGCGATTGCTGTGTAGTCCCGAAACCGCTGATTCTGTTTGCCAAGAAAGAGGGGATCGAACTGCTGACGCATAATGATTGTACGAATGTGCTGCCGAGGGGGACGCTGAGGGAGATTTTGAGGAGTGGGGAGCAAGGCGCGGGCGTGTTGGGGGAGAATGCAGGGAATGGGGAGGGGGAGGTGCTGAGTGGGGATGTGGAACCCCAGTTTGTTGTCAAGTATACGGCTGTGGTGAAGGATAGGGGGGTTGTGGAGAATAAGGGGTATTTTGCTGTTGCGGAGTTGAGGTAGGAGGGGATGTGATGGGAAGGAATAGGGGTGAGCGATGTTGTTATTGTTTAGTGCAGCGGCATATGTTGGACTTTGAAGACTTTCTTCTGAATATATTGAGCCCTGTTGAGGACGATTACTTATTATATATACTCATTACCTTGTAAGTTCATGCCGCTTCATCAGTCATTACCCAAAACTTGCAACAACAGTATGCCAACACTTCCAACAGCCAACCTATGACCCACCTCAGTACACATAAACATCAAATCCACCAATATAATCCGCGACACCACTCCCAATAGCCCTAACCCACACCCAAACCTCCATCTCACCCCTCACTCACAATCCCAACTCCCACCACCCCACCCCACCTCCCCCACCTCCCCCACCTCCCTCCGAAACTCCCTCACGTCCCCAATAAACAAATACCGCCAACAAATCTCCTGGATCTCAAACGCCAACTCCTTCCCACTCATCCACTTATTCCTCAACAAGCTCCTCATGAACAGGACCAACAACTTCACAGCCCGCACCTGGGCATCGCGACCACGTTCCATGTATCCAGTTTCCTCGCTCCCGGGACTGGAAGAGAGATTGTTGGTACGGAGAGTCGAAGAGGATGATTCAGGGTCCGACGAGTATAGCGAAGGGGCGGCGGGGACGTGGGTGTTCATGGCTTCGATTTGTCGCAGTGAGTGTTGGAGGTAGGATGTTATGATGCGTTGGGTGTCGAGGGGTGGTGTGGAGAGGGCCTTTGACGAGAGGAGGCTGTTGAGGAGGTCTAGGGCTGGGATGGTGAGGGGGAGGTGCGTGAGGATGGATTCGGCGGTTTGGGGGTCGGTATTTAGGAGTTCGAGGATGGTTGAACTGCTGGGTATGTAGTCGCTGGTCGTTTGCAGAGGGGGTTGGGTGTCCGACGTGCCATTGGTGTTGGACTTGGTGGGGTTTTTGGTGCTGGATGGGGATGGTATGGTGGGAGTGTCTGAGGGGTTGCTGTGTGTGCCCTCGGGGGTGCCTGAGCTGGACTCGCTGTCTGCACGTTTGGAGGGTGTTTTGGAGGGTTGCGGCGTGTGGGTGGGAGCGTCGCCGGTATCTTTGTGGTTGTGAGATGGTGTGGCATATAGTCCATCTAGATTGATTCCGCCGTCTGGAAGTCTGCAAGATGTTTCGAAGGGTTGAACGGCGTCTGAAGTATGTTGGTGGTCAGAGGTAGCGTCGCTGGGGCCGCCGGTGCTGTCTCCGCCAGCTTGGAGCTTGGTCGAAGCTGTGGATACTTCACCCTGAGGATCTGCTGCGGCGCCTAGACCATATCTGGCCTCCTCTTCATCATACACCCCATCCTCGACCAGCATCCGAACATACTCGTCCACATTGAACTTCTGCTCCACTCGCGGCACAGAATCAAGCGACAACGCCAATTCCTGCAACAAAGACCATATCTCCTGCGGCGTAACCTTGACCATTTTCAACACATGTTCCAGGCCTGCATCCTGCACGCTCAGCAGATTAGAGATGAACATACACCTCGCGAGCAGCAGACACTCGTATTTGTAATCCGACTTCGTCCCTGCTCTCTTGGCCTCACCCAACTCCTTCTGCATGCGCCGCACAGCTTCGACCCAATGCGGTAGGAAAGGGTTCCGACGTAGCTCGACGTGTGCGTTAAGGACGAAGATGCGTATTTCGGCGTGAAGTATCGCGACGAGAGTCTCCAGGGAAGGTGTCAGCTTTGCTGCTTCTCGTTAGTATATGTGCCCGCATATGAGAGAAGAGAGAAGCGATGACGAGCTTACCTTCTTCCTCCAACTGAACAAGCGTGTTCCTATATCGTAGAGCTTCCAGAAACGTTCCCATATACAAGTCCTTAGTCCGCACGCTTCCCTCGTCTAGCCAGGAGTCAAGTGATTCCGATAACTTGATATACGGGTCCCTCAGGGCAGCGAGCTCGTCATCCGTCAATCTCGCGTAGAGGTCGATGTCACCGTGGCCCGACATGGTGGTGGGAGTGTGGTGATGGTGTTTGTGTCTGGCGGCGGTTGCAGGGAAGACATGGGAGTATTTATGTTGTGTCTGTGAAGGCTCCGCGATTGCGTCGGCGTTTAAGCTTGTCTTATGTTTGAGTCCGTGTTTTGAGACGAGTCCTGGGCGCGCACTGTGATGGTTGTTAGAAGATATCGCGGCCAACGGCGGCCGCTAGATGTTCGGAGTTTAGTCGACTTGACCGGGAGTCTGGATGCCTGGAGCTCAGAGTGCGCCAAGAACTTGATGCGTCACGGTATCACGTGATGACCAAAGACGTACGGGGTGCGAATAACGAAAAAAGAGGACGGGTGTGATACTAAGATAAAGTGGGTTTATTCAGTATTAAGTGTACTCGTCCTGCAGCCGCAGTCAAGCAAGGTATAAGCAATTAGCCAAAGTACGTCCATCAATCCCAAAGCGCCCATCGTTATCATCAAGAGGAGCCCATCGCCGCCAACTCATTGCGCAACACGCGTTTCATAACTCAGACTTCAGAGCGTTTGTAAAGCGCGCTTCTCAAAGTGGCTGGCGGTTCCGAGGATTGAGGGGAAGAGGAAAAAGGGTATCGGGTATCGTGCATCACAAGCTCATTCTCCGTTGCGGCGGCTAAAACTTCAATATGATGTACAGGGCGTGGATGATACCCTAAGGGTCATGTTAGCAGGCTGGATTGAAGTGTGGGAGAGGGTGACGACTCACCGGAATGTAACCCAGGATGGTCAACAGGATGTTGATGAAGAAGTCGGCATTGCATCCGCGCTCAAGGAAGACACCGAGAGGCGGGAGGACGATGGCGAAGATGATCTTGATGATGTCGCTGTTGTGCGTTAGATTCGCTCTTTGACACGGTGTGCTGATAGCTGCGGGACAGCCTACCTTGCGGTGAAAGGCATGATGGCGGTGTTGTTGTGTGTATGGGTGGTTTGCTTGCTGAGTTTTTGTTCGCGGTGCTGGGTACGGCTCTAGGTTGCTATCGCAGGTAGATGGATGTGTCGTGTGAGGTGACAGGTGAGTGAGGTGTCAGGGTATTTATGGAATGCGGCTGGTGGGCCGTCTATGAAAGGCTTCATACGTCATCATGGGGAACAAGCGTCACGAGCCACACCTGCCATGACAGGACCCTGGCCAGCTCCAACCACACCAGGTTTTCCGGACTCCTGCAAAGCCAGCTTGGACGAATGGCCGCGTAAGCCTGCTGGTTGGTGGTGCTCCGCACTCGTCAGCCACGCCGTTTAGCCGTCTGGACAAGGTGCTCGGCCATTTTCTTTGCGTGCTGAGAGCTCGGCGCGCAGTCAAGTGTGGCGCAGGCTGCATGTGCTGATCTGTGGCGTCTACCCGCTCCGCATGTCGACGGTTCTCGGATGGAAACCCGAGAAGATCCACTCTGACTTCGTCCGAGCAGGATTCACGGCTCGGTAGCTAGCTTCCGAGGACCCTGGGATGTACCCTTGAATGCTTTACAACAGACAGCATCCAAGACATAATCCTAGACAGCATCACAGGCGAAATCACGAAGCAAGTTGAAGATTCGGACATGATGTAGGAAAGTGGTATGGTAGGATTATCATAGGGTATCGATGTCGGCCGTCATTCGGCCTTCAAGGCATGGGTATCTCATCTCCAGCTCGCACCACCTTAGGCCCTGTCGGCCTCCTTCTGCAGGTCCTTCTCGACACCCCTCTGCCTCGCCTTGCCCTCATCGTGCTGACGTTCGGCCTCCCGCCTCTGAGCGTCGTTGCCAGTCAAGCTCGAGACAGCAGCGCCCACATTGCCTCCAACGCGATCCGCAACACCCCGACCGAAGTCCTTCACCTGGCCCTCCGCTTCCTGGCCCTTGCCCTCCTGGTTCTGTTGGATCCCTTCCTGACGGAGGCCTTCGGCGCCGACCAGTCCGCCAATGGCTTCCTTACCCGCGCCCACGGTCTGGTTCCATGAGCCGGCTGTGCGGTCGTGAGAGTCTTTGGCGACGCCGCCGGAGGGCGACACGGTGAAGGGGCCGGCCTTCGCTGCGGATTTCGAGAGGTCGTGCTCAGCGTCAGCGACGGCTCGCTTGTCTTCGGCTTCGCGCTAGGAGAATGTTAGAAGGGTGCTACTAATCAAATAACGCAGGTTGAAGTCTTACCTTGTCGACGGGGTTGCCAGTCAGAGAGCCAACTGCAGATTGAACAGCTCCCTTAGCGGAGTCGACGTACGACTGGAGGGTAGAGGTCTGGTCCTTGTTGTTGGAAGACATTGCGATGGTTGTTTGGTGTGTTTGGTGGTTGATAGTGTAGTTGAGAAAGTTGGAAGCTGGTGAGTTCGCGAGGGTGGTTGCTTTGTGTGTATGTTGAGGGATTGTCGTGGAGCTGCTGCGTGCGGCTTTATATGTTTATTTGGCGTGAGTCGCTCGGGCAGTGACGTCATGACGTCACCGCGGGATACGCGCACGGTCGCGACTGCCCGGGTGAGACCCCGCGGGTTCTAGACAAAGCGCGCAGGATCCACCCCTCATTGGCCCATTCACGGCAAACACCGGAAGTTTTGACGATAAGTCAATTTGAGGTTACCAAACTTAGATACCCTGCCCCTATGATATCAGTTGCTCCATCACTCGAGGCTGTGCCCTTGTTGTCTCGTGATGCTTTCGTGGGGCCATGTTGCACTATTGTCCAATATGACTTGTTTGAAGATTCGGGTATTCTACGTTGGAGGAACAGACATAATCCTGGACGTACACTCGTAATAGAAGTATGAGTGAGATCTACGGGGACCCGAGGTTGGTTCTACATTTACCTATTGTTAGATTATGGACATATGTGGATATTGCAACTCATTGACACTATCTCTGCGTACTAACTCCCACAATGCGCAAGGCACATTGTGGGAGTTTATAGAAAGAGTGAATTGCAAGTATGAAATTGTACTTCAACATGAACACTTTATCCCCAAAAAGGCAGCTTCAGACATTGCTGTTGCTGAGAAATATATTGGAGTCCCCAAAAGAACCTAAGGTGGCTACGCGGTTCGCAAATGTAGTATAAATCATGCTGAGTGTCCAGTATTGTCAACCATTCTGGACATTCCTCCTCCCTTCTCATCCTCTCCCAACCCATACGCTTTCAAAATCCTCTTCGCAACCCCCTCGCCAGCCCAATACGCCCCAGTAACCGTCCCCAAAGCAACAAAAGGCGCAGTGTGCTCACCCGCTAGCCAAACCCCACGCTCAGGGAGACCATATCTCATGACCTCAATATCCTCATCACCACGCTCGAGTCCAGTTTGGAAGTTCGAGTAACTGCCGAAACCAGCAAACTCGTCGTTTGCCCACAACGTGGCCAGGATGGCAGAAGGCTGGTGCGCTGGGTTGGAGGCAGAGTAATTGGGTAATCGGGAGTAATATGGCTTGAAGAAGTCTGAGAGAACCCTCTGCGCTTCGGGATCGGAAGGAGATTTGTAAGGGCGAAGGAGATCGGTTAGGTGTAATGAGGTAGGGCCATGCGTGTAGAAAAGTAGTGTAGGGTGGGCATTGGGTGAAGGGAGAGCGGCGAGGTTCACGGCTTCTTGATTCCAGTGTGCTGGATTACTGGACTCTGCATAGTGGGGCGAAGTCCAAAGCGTGAAGCCAGGGTAATGAGCAGGGTCTATAGTTGAATCCGAGGGCTGGTTCAGGGGCGCAGCGGTTGCAGTGACGTTGGGGTTTACGCTTGGTTGATGCATGGGTTGAGACTGAGAAACATCTGATGGCTCATTCCAGAAGGCCTCCGGGAAGGTGATGTAGGCCTGCACTTGTTAGTACAATCAACTCAGATTTCCAAGATTTGTCAAGTACTTACCTTGTCAAGATTACCATAGCCAATGGCAGCAATGGCCTCTTTCAACCTTTCTGGGAGACTTGGAGTAAAGGCCTGAATGTTCCTTTTCAGCCACCCTAGTGGTGTGGTCATTACGACCTCATCGAAGGTCAAGTCTTGTTCCGTATGGGTCTTGACGACCACCTTCGGACTTTGGGCATCGCCTTTGGAGACAATTGCCGTGACCTTCGTCCCGAACTTGATGTCCGCTCCGGATAGAGCTGGCTCCGCTGCTTTGGACAGGACCTTATGATATGTCTCTGCAACGAACAGATTCTCCCCGTCTATGCACTCCTCAAGCCAGAAATACTTCAAACTTTGACTTTGAATCGGACTGCCGACGAAGGCTCCCCACATCTCTGCCATCTGGAGAATGGTGTCCCTCTTCCGTTTTGATTCCGCGTCGTCATTTTCATATGAATGTGGTTTCTGTAATCTTTCCGCGAAAAAGTCATATAGGCTCTTCTCCACCGGGATCTCTGCATTATGGTCGTTAGAGTACTTCATGGCCTCCTCAATGATCGTCCACACAAGCTCGGTGTTTTGGAGTGCTTCCTCATCGAGCATTGCTTTGCCGTGTGGGTCAAAGACAGCCTGTCGTCCATCCCAACTCATCGTTGCGGTTTTGGTTTCTTTTGCCATGTCAAGGATGGGGTTATGCTCAGTTCCGTGTATCCAATTCGGGCCTCTTTGACAAGTTGATCAGCGTCCCAATACATGCAGATTAGGGGGGTCTGTGGCGTACAAATCAACCATATGCCCGTTGACCTTGCCCTGACACAACTGTAAAAAGTCAATGGACGTTTCTTTCGGGTGTTTAAAACCGCCACATACTCTACCGCCTACGCGGTCTCTGGCTTCAAGGATAGTCACTTGCGCACCCCTTTTTAGTAATATATCTGCGCACCGCAATCCTGCTACACCCGCGCCGACCACGCAGATGCGTGGAACGGTAGTGGCGCTTCGCCGAAGCATTTCGCGCTTCTCTTCCGGCTGCGATAAGCCTTGATGCGGGGATGATGACAGGTCTTTCTGCACACGAGACATGGTCTGCCCGTTGCAACTATACCTGTTGTTTGGTATGTAAGTCCTTGATACCATGATGATGAATAGGTCGGCTCAGAAACTCAAAATGGCGGTAAAGATTTTGCGAAAAGCTGGTCGTATAGATGTCCGCTGCCTTGCAGATAATGAAGGCTAAAAAGCAGCAACAGATAACGCAGTAACGAGCTCAAAGTAGTAACAGAAGTGACTGAGCGAAGAAAAGGGTATGAAAGACAAGTAATCCATGCTTGGAAAGTGATGCATGGACAATTAATCGCTGGAACGTACCAAAGAACTAGGAACACCTGGACTGGCTTCCAGCAAGGGGGTTCGTATCGCTCCTCAAATAAAGGCCGTAGAATCACCGCGTGACAAGTCACCTCGAAAACGGACCGGGTTTACACGTCAATACCTCAATACTCCGTTGAGGCTGTACGGAGTGATGCGCGATACAGATGGGGTTGTATCCTTGCTGGCGCCCAGGCAGACTAACCACTTGTATCGCCACATGGTCGAATGATGACGCCGGGAGCACGAATGGTGGCTGGTGAATGCCACAGTATGTCTGTATCGAGTATTCCACGGCGTATTTGCTTCACCGATTGATGGAAAGTCTATATTATCCACTTTAGCATGGCGACCGAGATAAGGAGAGGTTGGGAGGGCGGGAGAGAAGGGTCCATGATTTGTCAGCACCATTGCGATATCGATAAGCTACTGGCACCTCCTTTTTGCTGACATGTCAACTTCGCTCTGATCTCTCTACATATCGTTGATCAACATATTGAACAGACCTTTACTCAATTTCTGCACTCCATGCTGTATATCTCGCTTGACTCTCCCTTGACCTGTTCTTCCTACACCAACTTCCACCCGAACATGCCAACCGAACATGCCAACCGAACATGCACATGCTCAGCCCTCAAGTATCCAAAGTCATGGCAACAGTAACCAGTCCTTCTATCCTGAGCATCCTTTCTGATGTCTTCCCCAACAGCTCTTCTTCCAACATGTGTTCTTCGTCTTTCTGTGCAAGTGATACTCGCACTCATCTCTTCCGAATTCTGCACCCACGAGCTCGGGTCTAGGATCCGATTCGAAGGTGACTTTCTTCGGTGCAGCGTTGACCTTTGACTTGTCAGACTTCATCGCAGAAGCGAGAGGACGACTTCCCTCAGTCACTGGCACAAGCTCAGGCGGCCATGGCCAAGTATCCCGTGGTTGGGGCGCAGTGCCTTGCTGAGTTGTGTCTGCAGGCGATCTCTTCTCCGCGTCTTCAGTCCGTCTCACGCCCGCTCTCTCTTCTGTCAATCTTTTGGCTTTCGGCTTGGCCAAACGACGACCAGTCTCGTACACGGTGCCCAAAAGGACCTCGTCCAGGAAGTCTTTCGGAAGACCGCGATACCGCTCCCTCTTGAACCAAGCATCCCCACTGTGCCTCACGACAAGGTCGACGAGAAGCTGTCGTAAAGGCGAGCCCGCCGGCGTGAGCTGATAGATCTTGCTGATGATACCCACCGGCACAGTGTCTACGCAAGCTATCACTTCGTCCTTTGTGCTCTCCTTGACACGCGCGATCAGAGCGCTCATCACCATATCCCTGTAGAGATCGTCCTCAAGAACCTGGCCCAGCATCCAGCACCGGATGAATATAGTGACGTCCTGTGTTGTCGTTTTCTTCACCCCGTCAGGATATCTCGGAACAGTGCGTGTGTATAGCCACGTCTCGTATCGCTGGAAGATGTCCCGCTGGCCAGTCCACAATATATCCACAATGATCGGGTGCTGATGCCCGTTGATTCTGTCTTTGAGGTATTGAGAGGTCTCGACTACGCTACGGCAAACCGTGTGCAGGCGGAAGTTATCGCGCGTCCCGAATCGGATCCTGACCGTCCGCTCGCAGGACCTTGGGAGTGTCAGTCGTGTTCAGACTATGAAACTATTCAACTCACCCTAGCGTCGCGACATGATTTGCTGTCCCCATTTCTGTACCAGTTGATCGCGCGTTCGTCGTTGATAACTTTGTTAGAAGGAGATGTTTCCTGAGGAGTAGTGGAACAACAAAGTACACTGGAAATGTTCAAATAACACCTTGGGCTAACCCTTCCCCGCACCTAGGGGCTTTGATGAAACGAGGTAGTCATTGGAGGGAAAGACTGCAAATTTGCCTTCAAAAGATTGAGATGATATACCAAGGGGAAATGAGCTCGAAGCTGCCTTCCTAGTGAAAGAACAGCCTTTCCCTGCCTCACTAACGCTCACTGTTTATAAAGCAAGCGCTACTCACGTCGAGCTTCTCATGGGAGATGAATGTGCGGCTTTCACCAGGTTTAAAGCTGCTCCTCGCTATTAGGACATTGGAAGGCGCAATTTCCCTGAATGTCTATTCACAACCCCCGAATGTCTTTTCACTGATATCGTCTCGGCCGACAAACGGTCATGTCAGGTTCGATTTCGCCCCTGCGTTCCCATTAGCCGCAGAGTTAGCAGATTACATCACTGTCATCTGGATCATTGACGATGGGCATGCCCAGGAATAAAAGATCACCACGCCCTAAGATCCAGTCTCAGTATCCAATGCTTCGCCCGTACCTTCCCGCTCTCCGTGAAAGCCTTCCTGATACCCTGACGAGTGTAGCGATATTGGCCTCCCGAGGATGCCACTCGCTCACTGGTCTTATCTTCGGTATTCGATCACACCTGAAAGCGTGGGAGGTATGATGGCAATATTATAGCGGTTCCCAGAGGATCAATCAGTCATATGGGAAGGGCTCGAAGCTGTAACGAGAGCGTTGATCAGCTGCGGATCTCTACATGGGAGAGCATTGGATTTAACGCGATCGAGGCCATGCTACGTTCCTGCCTGGGGTTCACATACCTTGACAGGTTCTCCCACGTCGAGAAGTGTGCCAGACGCGGAACGCGGCTTGCCCTGTCTCTGACCTTGTATATGCCATTGACATTGAGAGGTCGTTTTAAACACTGCTGCACGCTTCGAAGCCCACCCTGGGGCAGGGTGGTAAGGAGTTGACTGGTCCTGAGGAAGGAATCGCCATTGGAGTTGCGAAGAATGGGTGGAGAAAGACAGAGCATGTCGGTTGATAGGGTGTGCTAGACACGTACAGACTAGAGGTCAATGTGTTCTTCATTGTGGCGCTCCACGCTCTTCTCGGGAACGTGGACTTCCTCGAGACACCCTCACCCCTTCCCATAACCAGAGAAGATGCTCTTTCAACTGCGGCATCCTTTCTTGTGACACAAGAACCGCATCGAAAGGCTTTACGACGGTCTATAGCACACAACACCACAAGCATCGGCAATACTGTCAAGGACACGTATGCTAAGCTACAAGCACAACCGACAGAGAACTACACAGAGCCTACACACAATCGTGAGACACTTCTAGAACTTCCTCCTCCTCCCACAAACCTTCATAGCGCCCCACCACATCCCCAACCCCTTAACCTCTCCCTAGCCTCATCTCAGGTCCCTCCTAGTCCAGGAGGCCTCAGCACCCAGATTCCCGTTCTCTGGAGAGCCGAAGGCTTCGCTCGTCGCCCCAAAGACGTCCACCATCCGTAACCTCATCAAACTAGCCTCCTCACCCAAACACACCAGCCTTCGCTCTCCTGATCCATCCGACTCTCCGGTTCATAACACGACACTAGTGCTTGACACCGGTCCGGAGTCAGGGCAGATAGGAAAACAAAGGCCTCAGACCATTCCGCTTCCAGGCCTCCTCCGGAGCAGGGAAAGGAGGTCGGCCGTACGCGTCAGCCAGCACGGCATTTGCCTTTGCTGACCACCTCATCTCCGCAGCCAACCGGTCTCAAGGCTTTGCAGCCCCTGGCCGGTTTCTTCGAAATTGCGTGCCAAATTCAAGGGCGTGAAGCGCAGGTGAGGAGACCCATGGAAGGCCGAAGTCGACGGGTGTCTCACTGAGCGCTGAGGACCAGAAAGTGGGGATTACACGGTCCACGTCACTTGGGCGTCTCCAGCACCGATTTCGAGGGCTGACGGAAGCACTAAGAGGGGTGCTTCTGAGTGATGGGCTACACGGCGCTCTGCGCTGCTGCCTGCTCCTATGGGACGTTGGGCGTGTGAAGGGCGCTCGGAGATCGCGGGTCACGAAGGAAGTATGACCAGATCTTGCAGAGGTACACGTAGACCATGAAAGCCTGGTGGACGTTGGAGGACACTTTGAGGACCCGCCTGAGGAGGAGTTCATGCAGGCATCGGTGTTGATGAAACAGGTTTCGTATCCGAAGACGCCCTCCTGTGTTCTCTGATTGCTGACACGCACAGCTGCCAGTGCTGCGGGTTTGACAGATGATGATGTTTGCGCCTGCTGTCCTCCAAGCCCCCACGAAGCTAGAGGAGTGCTTCTTGATCAGTCTTGGAAACAGTGCAGGAGGGCTTTGCAAACCTTGCAATTCTGACAACAATATACGAGCCACAACGTCTTGAGTCGTACACTGGAGCGCGGGCGGAGATGGGGAGCCAGTGCTACGGGTAACGCTGATTACGACGCATTAGACGTAATCCGCATCTGTGATGGCTGTTGTGCGAGCTGACACAGGACTGCACTGCAGTAGTCGAGTGTACGAGCGCGCTAGTGCTATGAACTAAAGACTGTCAGTATGAGGAATAATTGGTAGTTGATAATAGAATCATGATGAGCGTACCGGCTGTTTGGAGGTGTTGGTGCAGAATAACTGGACGGCGTGTGATATCGGTCATTCACACTCTTCTTGCGCTAACTGGGTAAAGCATTGCCCCCGAACATATGGGATGGCGCCAGACAACCAATACAGCAAGAATGCTGTTGCGGCACTGTGGCGTTTTTCGTCGAGCCTGCTGGCCCCAGACTTTCGTTCTTGCATGTTTGCGGAACTCGCCATGGTGATGGATGCAGCTTGTGTCATTGCTCGTGCTGAGTGAACGCAGAGGAACGGCGCCAATGCCCTGCTATGCACTTGGTCCCCATTAAAGAGAGCACTTGTCAGCCTCAAGCCCAGGCAAACAGGCGTCACATGCCTTGCCAAAATCGGGAAGCGTTTTGCAACGAGGTGAGCGCCGTGTACGCGATGTTGAGGTCGAGCCAATCGTTCTTGGCTTTGAGGGTTGAGGGTTATACAGCGGCCTCATTGTGCGAGCAGGATTCGGATAATGACCGAAAATGAAGGCATACACTGTACCGGTAGGCCAACTTAGCTCCCGAGCCCTAAGAACGGGAAGGTAAGGTGTTGACCAGAGAAGGAAGTGTTTTGCGGACCATGGCTTGGGTGGGAGATTGAGCCATATTCGGAACGATGAGAGGAGTGGCTGCCAATGCACGGTTGAGGGGCTCACCACGGCTTCGCCATTGCCGGCCCAGGGCTCCCGCAAACGCCTGCCCACGCTCTTCATTGTCGGACACAGCTCCCAGGTTAGACCTGTGTTGTTTTGACAACAACACTTCAAACCCCTGGAGCTACCGGTTCGCCAGTGTCGGCTCGGTTCCGACTTCGACAGTTGTTGAGAAACAGCGATCTGGTGAGATGGAGCTGTGCTCCCAAACGATCCGTACCTGCTCTTTGCCACCGTGACAGCTGGTACAACTGAAGCGGTGCATTGAGGAACAAAACAGGAGGGCGGGTCACATTGATCTTGTCGTTTCGTTCTCGAAAAACTTGGTTTTCGAATGATCATATCCTATGGGACAATACGTAGTGATTGGGATGCCACTCGTCGCTTTCGGTGTCGTGCTGAACGCTAAACAGTTCCACGAAGATGGCTGTGCAATGGACAAGCAAGCTCGTGGCTTTCAACACTTGAGGTGCCCTATAATTGATCCTATATTATTCCAGGATGGGGCCGTGATGAGAACGATTTTGAGCTCCCCTTGAAACTCCGGCATGCCGTATATCCTGAGATCGCTGGCAAGCCCAACAGCTGACAGGCGCCACGGAACCGATGTAAGAATGGCCCGGAACTTGCCTATTCGGCCGACGCGCGATAGTCCTTATGCCAGGGCAATAGTCTTTCGACGTAGCTGTCTTCTTGCAGCTTGGACGATTTGTTCCGACCCACTTCAGCTGGTGTCCTTGGAGCTCTGATGGAAGGGCTCCAATCAACAGTCCGAGTTGAAGCAAACTGGGAAAGGGACTGATGCGAGGGTAGGATGCGTCTCAGACCCCCAAGGCCAGTCTGAGCTCCTCCTGCGGCATCGGAAGAGAAGCAGAATTAGAGATGTTTTCTAACTTCAAAAGGTGGCGGCCCGAACCGCTGCTGGCAAACGTTCTAAGGCTACTCTACAATGCAGGCACAGCGTCATGTCAGCCGTTTCTTCGACGTCTGGAGGACCAGGTTTGCTCGAACGAACAGGCCAAGACAAAGGCCGTGAAACTCACCTTAAGTGCTCGGCTCCAAACAAGGAGTGTGACGATTGTCGCTAGTAAATGAGACCAGCTCGATACGGTCCAGCCGTCTGAGACAATGAGGATCTGCATCTGCTGAGGTCCCTAATCCACCCGATGATGTTCGAGGCTGCTGCAGGTAGCCAGAATGCTCGCTGATTGCTGCTGTTTGCTTGGACGCGGGCCCTTGTCATCACGGAGAGAAAGCGGGTGGCTGCATTCGGTGCTCCTTGGAGCCCGACTCCCTGCAGATTGGCTGAGGAATCCGGTGACCCAATGATGCTATGCAGGAGCCCTGATGAAGCGGCGATCTCCAGATAAACACTCAGCCACCGTGCGCTCAACGGGCTGCTGTGCTCGTGCGCAGTGTGGAAACCGACATCCAGCGTCTGTGTAGGCCTACTTGCTGCCAGTAATCTTGCGGCAAATGTTGCGTCAGATGACCAGAATCCAGCACGGATTGTGGGAAAGATAATCGTGTGCAGAGACGCGGTTATCCCGCAGGGCACTCCTGGGGAGTCGGGTTTGCGGCCTGCGTCTGATAGGAGCCGCAGCTGGTGGCCTTGGAATGCAACGCAAATAACGACAATGCCTGCGGGGTTTCGATCAGCTGTTCCTGGAGAGGGTAAGCGTCAGGACGACGAGCCCTCAGACGTGCTCGACACATGAGGGTTCCGCTGGCAATGGAAACGAGATGTCACGTCGACGCGCGTGGGAGGCAGTGAAAAGGCAAGGGGCCAAGGGCGCGAGGAGAGCCGCCAGCAGCCAGGACGGAGAGACGGCACATGGTGGCGAGCGAGGGCGGCGGCGGTCGAGTGTGCAACCTCAGACTCGTCACAGAATCAAATTGTGATGAGGAGTTCACGATGATGGCGAGAGAGGAAAGAAGCCTGGGCACCCAAGCGCGCTAGTCCGCAGAGAACTCTAGCGCAACTCTAGCGCCGCCTAGACGCCCTAGCGTCTCTTAGCGTCGGCCCCGGCTGGCTTGGCGGGGAGGATTAACCGCAGGCCGCTGCACGTCACCCCAATCCTCCCTCACCATCTCTTTACGCATCCCCGCCCGGCAGGCTCTCTTGTTTGGGCCTGCTGTCTGCCGTCAGCGACCAGCATCTTCCTGTTGCTTGACTGTCTGTTTTTGAAACGACTTGTCATTCACTAACCTAGAATCTGCGCCTGCTCACCTGCTCGCCTGCTTCTTACCGCTCAGCACTTCGCCGCTCCACTTGCTCCGGGAGGCTGCAGATTCGCGAAGTGGTGCCATCATTTGCCCGCCTGCTTTCGGAGCGTAGCGCAGGTCCCAGAATACCGGGTCTGCTGTGAACTGGGCAGTTGAAGCAAGCCCGGATCATGGCGCCGTGATCGAAGAGCAGCCCTTGCCAACCGAAAGGTTGCATCGACTGCGGGCGCCGTCACTCGCTACCTGGATTCTGCACTTGCGCAGCCGTGGCGCCCTTTGTGTGGGCTGCACGCTTCTCACGGTAATCTGCCATGGACTCTGTGACCGGTAATGTCCTCGACTCCATCGCCATGTCCCCATCGGCCCTGCAACTCTTCTCCCTGGCCCGCTATCTGTCCCGGCGCCTTTTCCGCTCCAGCCTGCCGCTCGACTGAAAGGGAACCGTTGATGGGATGCCAAGGCCACGTATAGGTATGCGGTGAGCGGCCTGGTCATCTGTTCGCTGCATGGATCGCCTTTAGGGGGGCTGGTCGAGATGAAACATCGTGGTTCCAAACTCCCGGATATGCTGCGGTGCTGAGGACGCCCCCCATTGAGCGCTGTGCTGTGGCCAATGTTCCTGCGTTGCCGCACGGGACTGTGATTCCCCCACAGACGAGCCAATCTATGGCCTCAGCCGTGATATGCACTGTCCCGACGACCACCAGAGGCCATAGATCCGGCGCAAGGCGTGCGCCGGGCAGCGTGGACCAGAGACAGTCTTTCGAGAGATTTCGAGCCTGGGCCCCTGGCGCAAATCATCCCTCCCTGACGTCGGGGATAGAAAGTCGCCGGATCGGGAAATGGTCGCTTCTGCAGCTTTCCAATGCCACCGTGGTGCTAGATGACGGCCATGGTTCTGAGCCGCCGCGCGATACGGCTCATTTTGCGCTTGGGGCTGAGTCTTGATTCATTATTCCAAAAACGCTTCGAAGCTACATGCTGGGGGCCACTACTCTTTTCAGCCAAACGACCCGACATGTCCGCCCAGGCCCACGCTTCCCTGTATCAGCGTGTAGTGGCTTTCTGACCAGACTGTACTTCTAGTCCCCAGCTTCGTACTCTTACTCCCATTCGACGACTCTTACTCTTACCTTCAAGCCCTCTCGGTTGACATAATTCTCCGTCCCTCCATCTCCTCACGTTTCTGCACGCCCGCCGCCTCACCCACCTTCGTTTTCTCCCATACTACACCATCATTCTCGTCTTGAAATCACATCTGGACTTACTGGCTAGTAACGCCTAAGCAAACACTGTACGACAAGCCACACTGGAGAGGAGTTGACTTCTGGAGTGTCGGACTTTTACATATACTCTCAAGAGCGGCTTCCGGTCTCAACTAGCACGGCTCTTACCTGCCTCAACCGCGTGGAGTGTGCTTGTCCACACTGCTATTCTATCTGTTCCATCATCTGCTTCTGTGGCATCAGCACCCGACGCCCACACGAAAGCCCCCCTCACGCCGATCTGCATATTCCGCTCTCCGCGAATCGCCCAACATCTCGACAAGTCAGAAGCCTTGAAAGGCAGCCACATTCTCAACCACCGACGCCACACGGGACAGCCTGGTAGGTCCAGATCAGATCATGACCTCTACGAACGTTGAGAAAACTAACGGTCAACAGCGAGTCCACGACGTCTCAGATTGAACTTGGATCAAACGACAACGTCCGTCTGACTGGACATCTTTCGAGATCTTCGAGCTCTGAGAGGGATCTGGAAGACCACAAAACTCAAGAGGCGACAGGTTTCCAGTGACCGCAAACTTCGCCTGACGTTCGAGTAGTAACGTGCACTCTTTCTCTCCTGGCCCAATCTGGACGTAAAGAGCTGTTCTCATTCTTGCCGGTGTGCTCAGCACGGTGCTTGGTTGAGCCCTCCAAGCGGGACCCAGTAGACGAAGCGGCACAGTTGAGAGCGAGCAATCACATCGAATCGCACCCGCTGGATAAAGTTGCGCATTGCTTTGCTTGCGCGAACTCCTGCAACAGGCATTGACGGAGATAGCCACCGTAAGGCCCCAGCACCATCAGCACGCAGCGGAAGCTAGTCGGGAATCACCACCCTTGCCGGCTAAAACTACGATCTCTCTTGACGCGACGCAGCAACAGCTTCGATTTGTCCATTCTCTCCACCACCCTGGAGCAGTGTGGCCCGTGTCCTGGACCCCTTCAACATAGCGGCCCCCGCGAATTGCTCGTTCCTCGCCGGATCGGGCTTGCAGTACTGCTGGTCAGCAGCCGGCTGAGCGCGCAGCAAATAATCGACTGCCGTCAGCGACCGGGACGTTCGCCACTGCCGGCGCCGTTGCCAGCGGACCCGTCGCGTCGGTTCTGCAGTATTCAGAAGTGAGAAGGCTTGCGGCTTGCGACGCGAACGTGAAAGAGGGTGAGAAGGGCAGTAGGAGATTGCAAGGGCTGTCTATCGGGCATTATACAACGGCAATATGAATCAAGGTAAGTCAGCCTTGAATGCACACATCTCCCACCCATGCTCTGCGTTGAGCAGTTCTTATTTCACCGGCCTCCGCGCACTGTTTGTGAGGGGCCTCGGCCTCCGTCCGCATTCTTGTTATTTTCGCATTCCAACCCCCGCATATCTCCCTTATATTGCTCCGCAGCGCTTCTTTCGCCTTCCTGTGTTTCTCTTGTTTTCCGGTTTCTGCTACACACTGTGGGTCTGTCGTCCACGTCCTGCACTCGCGGCGCTCATGTAGTGCACTTCTCCCCCCCCGATCACGGAGATTTGTACCACAGCTGTCCCAACGCACGGTTTCCGTTGTTGTCCTACCTCTTGTTCGACGCCGCGCGGACCTAGCTGGGGTTGATTGGCTGACCCATTGTCAACGCAGTGCTCCAACAACCGCTGCCGCTGTCGGAACACCCCTTCTCTTCGGAGCAGGAGTGCATTGAGCAGATTGGTGGCCATGCACATCATAGCTATTCTGCAGCTGGCGCTTCCGACACGCTAAGACGCGACGTCTACGGCCACTCAACGGCCAGGATCCTCAACTCACTCCCTTCCGCCAACAGTAACAACCGTTACAGTGCCCCTCGTCCCGACGCACAGTAAGTACCTCTTATTGGCTCTTCACTCCGGGTCTGGCATGGCAGCTCCGCAGTGCTGCCTTGTCGGCCGCCCCCAGCTCATTCCTGTCCGCGCTCGACGCCTCCTCCTCGGGTGCTGCCCAAGCTCCGAAACAAACACGTCCCTGTCCTTCATGTTTTCGAAGGTTGCACACGGTTCCGGTGCATGGCGCGCCTAGAATTTCCCAGCAGGCCGGGTTGTTACAGTGATCACACGACAAGCCTAGCCGTCATGCCCTGTCGGCCTCGTCCACCTTGACAAGTTATACTGTGCCACCCTGCTCCCCTGTTACACATCATTATCGCTGGCATCACTCGACTCTGCTAGCATTGTTTTGTTGTTGAGCCTACTGACTTGCGTGTGTAGATACCAAACCACTACCACACTCTCCGATCCGGGCTCAGGCTCTATTTCTGCCTCCCCCATCTCCAGCTCCTCCTCGTCCTTGGCCTTTCCTCCTTTCCACCCTCAACCGAATCTCTACAGCGGACACCTATCGTTGGGCAGCGCTTTTTCTGCTGCTCCTATCTCTTACGGTTACAACCCCATGTCGAGCCTGAGAAGGAACTCCTCAATGTACGTCGCTTTGTGGCCTTCCTTTGTGCAAGTAAGACTCGAGTTTGCATGACAGCTGACTATGTACATGGTAGATCTGATGCGTCTTCGGCAACCATGTTACCCCCAAACAATCCAGTGTCACCGTCCATGGGAACATCCGCCCGAGACAATTACACTACTTCAACGCCCCACTTGCACAGGCACTCACATGCCCTCTCTCCTCGACATCAAGATATTTCTCGCTACGGCACCTTGCCAGACACACCGCGCAGTGCTTTGTCTACGACAATGTCGATGTCTACCCCAACGGCTTACAGCACGGGCGCAATGGCCGGCTATCCGCAGTCTCACACCGAGACCCCGCCGTTTCACCCACAAGAGAACTTCGTCGAGATTACCTGTGACGGTCAATCCGTGACGCCGACCATCGAAGCCAAAGCCGAAAAAGGCTTCTTCTTCTCAAATGACAAAGTATGGACCTGCTACCGGAGGAATTATTTCACCGTCACCGTCTCCTACAGCCTCACTCCTTGGTGTGCGGGTCAAAGACTGTACATCAACCGTCCCGGAAAAGGTCCGACACAGATCCAGTCGATGGCAGTCTCCCTTGCTGCTGCGATTGATAATTCAGGAGGAAAGGCGATTGAGCTGATTCAGCACACACCCAAGCGAGACAAGGGGCCCCAACTGCCCATGAAGAAGGAATTGTTGGCTCCCATGCCCCCTGGGAAGAATCATGAGCATTCTGGATACAGTATGAGCAACTTCCAGCACACGCCTTCAGTCGCAGGCCCACAGTTGCCCCTGCAGAATGACAGCGAGTCACAGCACAGCTTTGGGTCGTCGAGCCATTCCAACAGCAACTACCAACACTCTTTCGAGAGGATTCAGTTCAAGTATGCTACTGCCAACAACGGGAAGCGACGGGCACAGCAGCAGTACTACCACTTGATTGTCGAGTTGTGGGCTAATGTTCAGAACTCACGCGACAGTCAGCCGGAGTGGGTCAAGATTGCCTCTCGTCATTCGGAGCAAGTCGTCGTTCGTGGCCGCTCCCCCAGCCACTACCAGAATGAGGGCCCCCATAACGCCAATGCCTCCAGGGGCGGAGGGGCCGCTGGTATGGGCGGTGGTGGGCATCAGGGCATGGGGTCCAACGGTAGTCTTTACAGCACTGGGTACTCTCGACTAGGTCTGAATGGCCCGAGTGCCATGGGTGGTGGGGCCTACCGAGGAACCACCTACTCTCTGGACCCCAGCCCCGCTGGGAGCCACTCTGTTAGCTCTGCAAGCTCGTTGAGTGGCGGACCCGCTGAAGGCCTGGTCGATCAGCATATGGTTGACGAAGATGATGCTAAGCCGATGCCAGCGCCGGAAGGATACCAGTACTACCCCTCTACGATCTACGAGGGCATTCCTGCGAAGATGGAAGGCCCTGGCCTTCCTCTACCTGAGCGGAGGATCAAGGAAGAATATTCGGGTCCCGCTTCCATTGCCACAGGCTGGTCCATGGGTGGTTGTGGAAGACTCCAGGGACTGGAGACGAGCCGTGGCTACTATCCAGATCTCCATGCTCATGTGGGCTATTGACCATGTCGGGTCCTGACCTGACTCGCGAATCCGAAGCTGCAACCGGCCATGATCGCTGTCGTCTTGATGCTCAAGAGCAGCGAGCGGTCACCAGCCTGGAAGATGTTCACCTTCAAACATCCATCCCCAAAAGCGTTCTTGGCCTCTTCGGCGATCCTCCATTTTTACAGCCAGTATATTTACGCCTCTCTGCAGGCGCTACGACGGGCCACCTGCCTCGCTACCCCTCTTCCAATGGGTCAAGTGTTGCAATGCAGAAGTTCACGCCCCACACATATGGCATGACAAGACACTATATGGAGTGAGCTAAGGACATGGGTAACACGTACGGCATTCCCCTCTCTGCAGTGCGTATCATGCGCTGCGTGTTGCCTGCCTGTCTACTGGAGGTGCTACTCGCCCATGCCTTGTTTCTCCTATCTGGTTCTTGTCTGAGACATGCTGTACGCGGCCTTTTACGCGTCGCATTTCACGCTTTTCTCAATCCAGTACCACGACCCGACATGAAAATGATTTGTCCTTTCTTTTCTTTTTTCTCCCTTCCTTTCGTTTGGTCTCAACAGGGGTTTCACGAAGGCTAAGGTAACACGAAGGAGACGCGAACATGGTGTTGGGTGCTGGGTATTGGGTTTCCGCTTGGATCCACACGGACTTCTTCAGGTATGGACTTGGGTATTTGGTGTGCATTGTGCATGGTGCATCTGGGCAAAAGGCTGGTTGGTCAGGGCCCTTCTCCTGTGGGCCACGATGATACCACAATGGATCATGGTCCGTTCAAGTCGAGGCGCACATGGGTGGTTCCCTACGGCCACGGCGGTATGAGTTATGGGTCACGATTATTGGTATGTTTTGATGAAAAGTTTGAGAAAGTGATGGCGATTGGCAAGAGGAGGTAGCTGTCGGGGACTGGTAATGACGGCGGCCTCTGTGTATTGTATGAATATATATTCCCTCCAAAAATGCTACTGTTTCCTGCGTTCCAAAGGGCTAGCTGCCATGTGCCAATCTGCAGACTGGAATCTGCAGACTGGGAACTGAGACATGGCGTAACAGAGTGATGTCGATGGGCAGTCGTTGAAAGAAAGTTGTCGAAGGCGTGACGGCATCTCCCGCTTCGACTCCACGCGCGGAAGCTAGCGGGCTGGGCGCCGCCATCATGAGTCGTGCAACCCCCCCAGCCAAAATCCTGAACGTAGACTCAACAACATCCACGCCTCCTTTACGCATCTTCGGAGTGCCTTGTCCCCTCCCGACATCCTCATAGCCACAATGGCGTGGCACGACGAGGACAGCTGGCTGACGGCCGCCTTTGCCCCGAAGCTCAGCACCGTTGCTGTGGCCCTGGCCGTGACTGTGCTGCTGCCGATATTGCTGCACTTATACATCTACAGAAGAGCCACGCCCACAACACTGCCGACCTTTCTGCTTCTTGGCCCCAGTGGCTCTGGCAAGACTGCCCTCCTCACTCTGGTGAGTGCACGCCTTTCCCCCATTACGCGCGAGCTTCGGGTGAGCCGGGCTACCTCCCCTGAGCTGCACGCCCATCCAGCACTGCTTACACCTATGGAGCTTTTCCGGCTGACTGATACACCGGTAGGCGGAGCGCGCACAAGCAGCCACCACGCGCACCTCGACCTCTCCCTTGGCCGTCGAGGCTCTGCTCCCGGACGGACTCACGCCCGCCTCCTCCTCCTACCGCTCAGCCGGTGACCCCGCCTTCGAGCGTGCTCGCCGCTTCCAGCTCATAGATACCCCTGGCCACGGAAAACTACGGCATTATGCAATTTCAAAGCTAGCCAATCCGACCAACGTGCGCGGCATCATCTTCGTGGTGGACGCGGCGTCGGTGGCCGACGAGACTGGGCTCAATGAAGCTGCCGAGTACCTTCACGACGTCTTGCTCGCTCTTCAGAAACGCTATACTGGTGCTAAGACCAGCAAAGGCCCCACAGAGATCCCTGTCCTTATCGCTGCCAACAAGTCGGATCTCTTCACTGCTCTGCCGCCGCACCTGATCAAGCTATCGTTGGAGAAGGCAATTTCAAACGTGAGAAAGAGCAGGGCTACGGGACTGAAGGAATCAGGAGCTGTGCTTACTGCGGACCAAGGCGACTTGGAGGAGGAGCGGGAGTGGCTGGGTGAGGGCGGCGAGGGTCCTTTTGAGTTCTGGCAAATGGAAGAGGTGGGTATGAGCGTCGATGTCCGAGGCGGGAACGTCGTAGGCACAGATGGCGCGGACGTCAAGACATGGTTCAAATGGATCGCAGATCAACTATAGGCATTACGCGAGATGTTCTTTTGATCGTCAGTCTTTCGAGAGCCCTGCCTTGCGTCCAGCTGCCTGTCCACGATGATCGATGGTTGAAGTCCCCTGCAGGTCAGGCACAAGGCTGCTGCGCCCCTATTACTTGTGGAAGGTGGACCAGGATTCCTCGACCTCCCCTGGGCGTCCAGCCTCATTAGGCGCGCAGCAGAGGTGATGGCGGAGGAGAGCAAGATCTAAGCATCGCGGAGGGAAGGCACCGGTGGATTGATGTACATGTTGGGCGAGCTTCGATATCCTCCCTGGTCGGTATGACCGCAGCGACGCCAATACAGTGGTTACTGGTCAAGATGGGGCAATGGCACACTGATCACTGGATGCGCCGGCCATGCCCTCCCAGCCCTACGGAAACCTTGCTCACGTTCCCAGTTTGCTTTCGGTGAACTAGTGTCATTGCGTGATGACGCTTGCGCCTTATCCGCTCCTTCATGGTGTGGGCGTATGGAAGTACATGGGGTAGCTCCGCGCTTCACGACCGATCAAGCTCGGCCGCCTCCTGCTACAAACTAAGTGATCGACTGGCGTACGGTACAATACGGCGGAAGTAACATGCATGCCGCAGCGTGCCGCCCTCCCCCTCGGTGGCACAAGTCGCGTGCGGAGGGCGCACGACAGCAGACAAGGCGAGCAAAAGTTATTGCGTGTAGGCTGTTCTTCTTCGGTCGGCCATAAACCTGCAGTCAGAGCCATGGCAGGGGCGCATTCATCCACGGCCCGTTTCAGGAGACGCTCCGTCTTCTCCGCATCCGTTCCCGCCGGTCGCGGGCTAGGCAGGACCCGTCGTAGGTGAGAAGTGAGATGGGAAGCTGGGGGAGCTGGCGGCCGTAATCTCAGCTTATACTTGCTCACCTGTGGCTTATCAACATCAAGGATCGGTTGGCCGGGCCTTCTACCATGTCTGCCGCCGGAGCAGGACAATACCGCGAGACGGGCAGACTGTCTGAAGGTTGAAGATGGGTGTAGTCCATGGGTATGGCATGCGTAGTTGGATTCGTGCCGGACGCACTTGCTATAATCAACGGAGGTTTACACTACGTCTCAGCTCGAAGACTGCCAGGTGTAGCGAGCTCCGGTATGAATGCTCCGCCCATAGGCAGACTTCGCAGATGAAGCTATATTGCACGCGCGTCGTCAGCCTCCCAGGTCTGCATGAGCCGTGCTGTGCTAGGTAAATACCCGCAACGCTTCGTTGCGTACACGCGTACATGATACGATAGTATGCCTCTCAAGGTTGTTGTCGACTTCGGCAGTTGACCCCAGTTGCCGAGCCTTCGGTGACGCAACAGCGAAGTCTAGCTCTCGGTTTTGCGGTTCATGTCGTGCACCCTCGCATTTCCCCGTGTTTGAACGGTCCCTGGGATTGTTCTTGTCTACTGCCCCATCTGTGCTGCGATGAACGACGAGAGAGATTCGAGTATGCCGGAATCGGCTAGTCTTGACCTGCGCCACAGTGGCTGAAAGAACGGGAGGGGCTCGAGACGGGTAGGGGCGGGGCTCGGACATGGCCGACTGGGATTTTTTGACACCGACGCCGTGCTTTAGTAACGCCGCCACACCTTTTTCACTCCTCCTACCTCTCTTCCACTCTCTTTCAAAACCACTGGGGATTTTACAAGACGAGAAAGAGATCATACACAGACATCATGTCGACCACCACGCGCCCCGCCATACCACCCGTGGTCATGGACTCCATCTGCCAGCAAATCGGCAACACGCCCCTTGTGCGCCTGAACAAGATCCCGCAGTCTCTCGGCATCGAGGCGACCGTGTACGCAAAGCTGGAGATGTTCAATGCGGGCGGCTCTGTCAAGGACCGCATTGCGCTGCGCATGATCGAAGGCGCTGAGAAGGCTGGCCGCATAAAGCCCGGCGACACCCTCATCGAGCCCACGTCGGGCAACACTGGTATCGGTCTGGCGCTCGTCGCCGCTGTGAAGGGATACAAGACGATTATCACGCTCCCCGAGAAGATGAGCCCGGAGAAGGTGGCAGTGCTGAAGGCTCTGGGTGCTGAGATCATTCGAACTCCGACTGCGGCTGCGTGGGATAGCCCGGAGAGCCATATTGGTGTTGCGAGGAGGCTGCAGAAGGAGTTGGAGAATGCGCATATTTTGGATCAGTACTCGAATGTGGATAACCCGCTTGCACATGAGCTTGGTACTGCTGAGGAGATCTGGACGCAAACCGAGGGCAAGGTTACGTGCTTGGTTGCAGGCGCTGGAACGGGTGGCACTATCACCGGTATTGCGCGCGGCTTGAGGAAACATAAGAAGGATATCAAGATTGTGGCGGCGGATCCTCAGGGCAGTATTCTTGCTCTGCCCGAGACGCTCAACAAGGAGCATGAGAACGAGGGCTATAAGGTCGAGGGTATCGGTTACGACTTCATCCCTGACGTCCTGGAGCAGAAGCTTGTCGACACCTGGTACAAGACGGAGGACCGCACTGCCTTCAAGTACGCAAGGCGGTTGATTGCTGAAGAGGGTATCTTGTGCGGTGGCTCCAGCGGCAGTGCCATGGATGCCGCCATGCGCGCCATCAAGGACCTCAAGCTCGGCAAGGACGACGTCGTCGTTGTCGTCTGCCCCGACAGCATCCGCAGCTACCTCAGCAAGGTACGTACAATACTCTCTCTACAACACATCTCCCACTAACCACCGCTCAGTTCGTCGACGACGACTGGCTCGCCGCCAACGACCTCCTCCCCCCCACCTCCGACTTCACCGCCGAAAACTCCCCCGCGGCCACCCGCACGCGCTCCGCCTCCCTCAACGAGGACCCCTTCCGCGGCGCCACCATCTCCTCCCTCCGCCTCAAACCCGTCACCACCATTCCCGACAACTCCCCCGTCACCGAAGCCATCGAAACCATGCGCGAAAAGGGCTTCGACCAGCTCCCCGTCTCCTCCTACACCTCATCCGGCAAGCCTCGTCTCGCCGGTCTTGTCACCCTCGGCAACCTCTTGTCCTACATGTCCAGCGGCCGTGCCAAAGCCTCCAGCAAGGTCTCAGAAGTCATGTTCGATTTCTCGAAACTGCATGAGGTTGTCACGGACCTGGGACGTCTCAATCTGGAGTCTGCGAAGAAGGGCAAGAAGGCGCGCAGAGAGTTTGTCGAGATTACGAAGAACACGAGTCTCGCGGATTTGAACAAGTTCTTTGAGTGGAACTCGGCGGCCGTGGTGACGGAGAAGGGGCCGGAGGGGGAGTTGAGGGCTGTCGCGGTGGTGACGAAGGTTGATTTGTTGACTTGGATGGTTAGGCAGAAGAATTAGGGGGGCTGACGCTGACGCCGTGGGGGTTTGGGTGGAGGTGAAAAGTTGTTTGTCTGTTTAGCGATGAGTTTGAGGGGGGATGCACGCGATATCCACTGTGCGGTTGTTGGTTGGGTTTTTGATGGGTTTAACATCATGGATGGATACACTCTAGAGGGACTTCAACGTCCGGGTTGCATAGCGTGGCACATTAGATGTGGGTTCCCTTTTTCGCATATCTTGTTTGTGCGAAGATGTGACGTGCGTAAGCAGTGATGATGATCATCATTATCAGTGTGATGTTATCAAATTTCAATATGTGAATTTGCAAATCATACATCCCGCAGCAAAAATACACTATAAGTAGCCCTAGAACCTCGAGTTACAGACTCCACATATGTTTGTGGTGTTCGCAATCAAAAATTTACTGGACCAAACCCCAATGTTCTCGAGGCTGAAAAATAGCGACAAATGGATTTATGAGATCCGTGATTTCGACCGCAGTATCATCATTATCATCACCACCAGCGTGCTCAGTGTTGATTTTATTTTTGAGAAAAAGAACATTACACTGTCCCGAAACTCCCAATCGCAACCCGAAATCCATCCGGTCCCGATTTCAGGATATATGACCTCGCCACTTCTGAGCGTAAGATCCTCTTCACACACGGTTCTCGGGGTATGCCCTGGGTCTAAAAAGGAACATGCATCAGTTGCATGTTCTCCAATCAAAAATACCAAAACGCACCGCGGATGGGGTTGGCGGTTTAGTGGCACAGTAGGATGTTATAGCATGATTTGAGTGGAGGTGAGGAACCGATGTTGATTTTCATCATCACTGTCAATATCGCAGATAAGAAGTATGCTTTGTGGCTCATGGCGACGGTACGAAGGGTATATAAACCGCTTACATGAAACACAAATCGCTGCACAGCCCTCCGACTCTAAGTCCAAAAACCGAGATCAAGGTGTTTCATGGTCTTTTACTGATCAAAAAGTTCTGAGGCAAGAAAACATGTTCTGTACCCTAGCGTTATTTTTAAGGGATACGAGTTCTTTGTACTAGATCATGATCATCATCATCACCATTGTCGATCTCACTATTGTCGGTTTCACCACTATCATTAACACTATCATTTCTTCAATATCTACACTTCCCTCGCTTTGGCGAGCTATGTATACTCCTGCTTTTTGCCCTTCCCAACTTCGATTCTTCTCTCCACACACCACTGTGTCGTAAAGACTAAAAATCGTCAGGGCGACCCGTGATGGTCTACGGTCGTGCCAAAACGTGTACCCAACGAGGACATGAGATTTGGCTTCCTTGCCATTAGAAACTGTCTCTAGATCTTCGTCTTGACACCGGGAGTCAATATATGATAATATACAACATTATCATTCTTCATTCCTCTGAAAGCTGAAGCCTTAGAAAGTGATTTCATGGTATAGGAAGACGTGAGGATGGGGAACATATATAAATCCTTCTTCTTTCGCGGAAGCGAGACACACGACAAATTAGTGGATTCAAAAATTTACATCTCAGCATCTAATGTCCTTTCCTAGAATCACTGGTCCTGACGTTGTATGACGCAGTTTCGGCTTCAGGGTTTTTCGTTTCGAGAGTTAGACTCCGCTCTTTAGGATGATAATGCGTCTTGCCACACTCTAAAGTCTTGCGCAAGTTGCGAATTTCTTACAACTTGCTTAGGAAGCAGGTTTCAAGAGCATGAATACCCCCTTCTCTGCACGTTCGAAGACCACACTGCGGAGACGAGGTTTTATCAGAAAATGGCCAGCACGCAAAAAATGTGCTTTCTCAAAAGTGAGCTGCTAATTCGCCATGATACTAGAAAGCAGCAAGTGATAATGCGCCTTATCATCGCTAGAAATAACATGTAGGGCTGTATCGCGCGAGAAAGAGGGCGGTGCAGGATGTATATAAGCTTCGTGTGTTGGACAGAAGTCGCTATACACTGAGTCTCAGAGGACGCATCCTGTTCAAAAATGGGGTGTTTTCCACGTCTGTTCTTTCCTAAAAATCGTCGCGCTACCACTTAATGGTGCAGTTAGCAGGAGTTAGATTTTAGCGTATCACACCTGCTTGCTTTATTAGTAAACGTGCGTGCGTATTCGCCTTACAGAAAGCAGTGCATCACCATCGTTGTTCTAAGGTTAGTCTTGCAAAGATAGGATATAAATACCCCGCTTATTCCGCTCTTGTTTCGTTTACACACGCTGCACTCTAGCCTACATCAAAAATCGAAAGTGAACCAGAGCATGTGGGTAGATCAAAAATCGTAGATGCACCAGGCAATGGCTTTCTTTGACTAAGGGATAAAAAGACCCTCTACAGGACGTTTATAACTCTAAAATTGTTGCATATGCTTGTGAAGGTCCAGCGGGTATGGAAGTACCGTTTATGGATCTCGGTTGGTTCTCGGGGATGAGCGTCAGGGTTCTTTGCAACGGGGGGGTGATATCAAGACAGTAAAGAGTAGACTTTCTGAAAAGGATATCGTGGATTGAAAACCAAGTGTACTAAGGAAGTACTGATTGAAGTTGAACACGATGAGCTGTAGGAGCTCATCGCCTACTACTACATACTTGACGTGATCCCGTGCATGCTTATGGTCCCTGCTGCGGAGGGATCGTCCGTAGTCCCAGGACCCTTACGGTCCCGTCTCTTCGCAGGATCCTGTTGCTCCTGGGATCCTGTGTGCTCCCTTGTCTTGCGGGATCTCATTCCTTGGCGGGATCATTGTTAGTCACATGATCGCGTCGCACAACTCCTTGTTCGCGTAACCCCGCCTCAACATGAGCCTGTCAAGTGGTTTTGTAGCCAGTGATCGTAACAGTACGTTAGCGAACAAAACTATCTTAAGACTCTAACGTCTATAAATACTCTCTCTGTCTCGCAGTTGTCGTCTTCTCTTTACTCCTACATTCGGTCGGGTAATCGAAAATCGAGAAACAGCAGATTCATGTTACTACTATCTCTGAAAAGCGTCCAAGCGCTACTCGATGTGCCTTGCGGTACCCGTACTTATCTTGCGCTTTATGTTTACCTGTGATACTAGGAGCAGTGATTTCTATAGAGCCTGTTTCTAGGAACGAAATAATAACACTCGTTATTACATCTATGCGCATGCTCTTCACTAAAGGTGTAGTGAATCTAAATTATCCGCTCTCTTAACCCTCTTGCACAATCTGTATTCCTTTGCGGTCAAAAACAACGGGAAGCGGAACATATGAATCTTTTTCGCTGTGCACATACATTGATATCAAAACGAGACGAAAATGAAGCGATGTAAACAACACAGCGAAAGCGTGACTATGCCTTCCGGAGTACTCTCGACTGCCCTTTTTAGGATACGTAAGTGGTTATCAGCGAGCCGCTGTTGGAAATTGATTAAAATGCATGAATTTTAAATTACAAACACTGCTTACCGACTAAGCTCTACTCACTTTCCCAGCACCCGCTGTGTACCACAACTAAAATTCATGTCAAAGAGCTCTCATGTTCTTTCTTGCTCGCGCTTTAAAACTCAATTGTCCTAAACCATGTGCGGTAAAAAATCTGCATTATCGAACAATCTCACTTTGGAATTATGTCCGCTAATACCTGTCACGAGAGGGACGAGCAGGGACGTTCAGAGCTTGCAAGGAAGCTTGATTGTGTTACTACGTACGATATCACGTGCCCAGTTGGGATACAAGACGTTGCGTGAAGAAAAAGGAAACAGTAAAGCAGGTGCAGAGTTTTGAGTAAGGGTGGTCTAAGCGTTGCCAAGGCACGCTTAGACTAACAGGGACGAGGAGGTAAAGTGTCAAGGGAACTCGATAGTTACCGTGACAGTACCCCCCTATTACGCTCGAGCTCCGGCGAGAGTACGCGGCCTTAGGTGTCAGGTCGGGGATCGGGTTCGTTA